>JAZKJV010000627.1:0-223476 GCA_037367405.1 Ottelia alismoides
GCCGCCGCCTCCATCCCTGAGCTGTGGTGCCGCAGCCGGCATCCTTTGATGGTTTCGTGTTTTCTGTTGCTCAAAATCTGTTGTTGTGTACTCTTTTGTAGACAAATCCTTATTACAAGAGTTCTACTTTGCTTTATTTATTTGGTTGTGTTTATACATGTATGATGTAATGGTCTATAGTCTATGCCACTATCCTATTTCAGAAATGGCTCCAAGATTGAATAAGGGACATGATGATGGACGTGATAGATTGGATATTGCATGGAAATATTGTAAACAGGTTGAGTTAGAGGGAGAACAAAAGAAGAAAGGATATAAATACGTAAGTTCTAACTTTTGTAGCAATATCATTACAGGTGGTATCGCGAGATTAAAAGAACACTTGGCGAGAAGTCACAAGAATGTTAGTGGTTGCCCAAATGTACTACCAGAAGTGGAGAATGAAATAAAGTCGTTTTATGAAGAAAGAGTTGGATAAAAAAAGATCACTTGAAGAGATGCAGGAGGTTCGTCGAGTGGGAGCATATGCAACGCAAGGAGGATCTGATTTTGGTGAGCATACACCTTCCGAATCAAGTGGATCTCAACAAGCAAGAGGTCCTATGGATCTTTTTGTGGGCGGACGAGGAGCTGCAATGACAAGCGAATGTGGTGGATGTGCAACTATTCCAAGTAATGAAACACAGACCACATTTAATGCGTCTTGGAGAAAGGAAGAAAGGAAGAGATGTTGCCAAAGCATAGGGAGATTTTTCATAGAAAATGGGCTCCCTTTCAATGTTTCCACTAGTCCTTCATATGCGACAATGGTGCAAGACATTGGCAACTTTGGAAGGGGTTTGAAACCTCCAACTATGCATGAATTGAGAACTTGGATCTTAAGGGAAGAAGTTAGCACTATAAAGTCACTAATGGAAGATGCTAAGGCATCCTGGAGAGAGGTAGGTTGCAGCATTATGTCAAATGGTTGGACGGATGTCAAAGGGCGCACTTTGATTCACTTCTTAGTGAATAGCCTTAAGGGCACATGGTTCCTTGAAATCCATTGATGCATCCGAAGAAATCAAAAATGCCACGTTCATGTTCGATTTGCTTGATGAGGTTGTTGAGGAGGTTGGAGAAAGCAATGTCATACAAGTCATCATTGATAATGTTGTCGCTTACAAGGCAGCCAGAGAGATGTTGATGCAGAAAAGAAAACTTATATTAGACTCCATGCGCAACTCATTGCATCTATCTCATGCTGGAGGATATCTTGAAATTGCCCTTGCATGAGTCTGTCTTTAAAAGGTCAAAAAAGATTATCAACTACATTTACGCTCATGGTTAGGTTTTAGCAATGGTGAGGAAACATGTTGATGGAGATCTGGTTCGACCTGCAGAGGTTGTTTGATGCCAAATATCAACTTGAGTCATTTTTCACTTCAAAAACATGGAAAAGCAGCTCCTACGCCACGAAAGCTCCAGGTAAAAGTGTAAAAAACATTATCATGAAAAGTAGATCATTCTGGGCCTAGTGTGGCGTATGTGATCCGGACAACAAAGCCATTGGTAATGGTGCTTAGAATGGTAGACTCTGAAAGGTATCCACCGATGGGGTCATTTATGACGCCATGTATAGGGCCAAAGAAGAAATTTCTTAGAACTTGGGTAATGATGAGGGGAAATACAAGCCAATATGGGTTATTATTGACAGGAGGTGGGACAAGCAACTACATACCCATTTACATGCAGCTGCATACTTTGTCAACCCTCAATGCCAATATGATCCATCATTTAGAGATGATTACGAAGTGAAAGTTGGATGGTTGTCTTGTGTGGAAAGAGTGGTTGCTGACAAGGAGGAAAGGATGAAAATTGATTTGCAAATAAGTTCTTTCATCAATGCAAGAGGGTTATTTGGCTGGCCAGGTGCCATCGAGACATGAAAGAAAAGAAACCCTGGTATTTAACTTTTTTCATATCTATATGTTAAGTTCATTTCAAATTCGTTTTAACCATAACTTTGCAATCAATTATAGCGGATTGATGGCAGCTCTACGGTAATGAAACTCCTGAACTGAAGAAATTTGCAATGCGCATTTTAAGCTTGACATGTAATGCATATGGATGTGAGCGTAATTGGAGCTCCTTCAATTAGGTGATTACTCAAGCTTGGCATAGCTTACATTCGCATGCTAAATTTACAATATTATAACACATGTGATGCATCATGTAACATTTGATTGCTCAATGATAGGTCCACACCAAAAGAAGAAATAACTTGAGACAAGAAAAACTCAATGACCAGGTCTTCTGCATGTTCAACTTAAAGTTGAAGCAAAAGGAAGTGAGAAAAAAGACCTTGGAAGATCACCTTTGCTTGATGTGTTAATTCGGATGATGGATGGATTTCTGAACTCCAACTAACTGAAAGTGAAGTTGAAGCATTTCATGAACTCGATGGAAACATTCCTCTTGAAGATGACACGTTAAATGAAGATATTGTAGAGGAACAAGGTGGAAGGAGACGACAAAAGAACAAACAAAAAAGCCATCATGGGAAAGGTACCGTAATACAAATCATATTTTGTGTTGCTCCTTTGATGACAATTTAAGGGAATTATATTTTTATATTTTGCTACTTTCAAATAGGAAAAAGTGTTGTGGATGTTGATGAAGATGAATTCAAGAAAGTGAGGGACATACTGATGAAGACGATGATAAAGATGTGATTGTGCAGTATAATGGCGACTCACTAGGGGACCCAACAACTAGCAATGATGATGATGATGGGCAAGATGACATTGAGGCGGAAATTGCTCCTGACAGTGACGAAATTTAGCTAGATTAATAGATGTTGTTTAGAACTTTCATTATTTTTTGGATTTGAAACTTGTCTCCTTTTTATTTTCATATGCTGGACTCTAGAAACTTTCTTATTTCGTTAATCAATGTTGTAACTTTAATGCCAGGACTTCAATGCATTTTTATTTCTAGCATTTTTCTACAAAATTCAAGATTTATATAGTTTTAAACCTAAAAACTGAGGCTTACGCATCGACCGCCTCGAGGCTTACGCCTCGCCTCATTTACGGGAAACCGCCTCGATCCGCCTCACGTTTTTTAAAACCGTGGACCTAAGGATCGGAAGTCTACTTCAGGTTTTGCAGTATTTGTTGGCAGTTCTTTGGTTCCTTGGAAAAGCAAGAAACAAACAGTGGCGGCTAGATCGAGTGTTGAATCTGAATACAGGGACATGGCACAAGCAAGTACAGAGATGATGTGGGTTTGAGCTCTGTTAGAAGATCTGCATTAGATCTGCATATAGATGTATCTCTATCCATGCAGCTACAGTGTGACAATCAAGCAGGATTATTCATTGCTAATAATCCTACATTTCATGAAATGACAAAGCATATTGAGGTAGACTGTCACTACACTAGAGATATGATTCAAAAGGGCTTGATTTCTACCTCCCATGTCAGTTCAGGAGAGCATTGCAAACATCTTTACCAAACCATTGCTCAGAAGGCCATTCGAGAAATATTCTTCCAAGCTGAGCATGATTGGCATCTATGCTCCATCTTGAGGGGGAGTGTAGAGATATTTCCAGACTTTATGTACTCTTCTGTTATATTTTATTTCTTTCTTCCGTCTTATGTAATTTACCCATAGGCCTTCTCTATATAAGAGAGCCTAGGGTTCTTTGGAATAAACAATTATCTCATTTCCTCCAATAATAAGGATTTTTACACCACGAACCCCATAAATTTTGTCAATTACCCGCTCTTCCTTGTGCTCTTCGTAATTATCTCAAGATCCCTAAAAACATGCCATGGTTAACACCACGGTCTTTACCGTTAATTTGACTCTTCTTGAGTCAATGTTCGGTTAATCAAACCACACCAAATCAAGGCTGGATTTTCTCCGCACTCTCTCCATTCTTTTCTCTCTTTCAGCATATTCCTCTCCTATCCAGTGACCCAACGCTGACCACCACTGCGTGCGACCACCGCCCGGGGATTAGTGTGTTGCCCCTACCTCTCCAATCTCACCAGCACAAGCAACCATCCAGGCAATAATTTCACGTTCCTGCGTGCCCACGTGGCATCCACAACCACCATCACATCCGCCTCCCTCGCACTGACTGTGTGCTTCTGCTCCTCTTGCGGTGTCATCGCCTTCTAAGACTCCTGGTTCCACCTCTTCTTGTTGCCTCCACACGCCCGAGCCGCCTTCTTTCTCCCAGAGTGAGCAGTCACATACCAGAGCATGTGAGCTTGGTCTCAATGCCCTACATTATGCGTCACACTGTGCTACCACGTGGTTCCCTACAACTACCAGCACAAGTGCACGTGAATGGTAGCGAATTCATTTAGTATCATGGAAGAGCAAGAAACGGACAGTTGTCGCCTAGTCGAGTGTCGAATCATAGTACAGATCTATGGCAGAAGATAGTAGAAAGATGGTGTGCGTTAGATCAGTTTTGACTATCCTAGCCACAGAGGTTCCTCTTCCTATGCATCTCCAATGCGACAACAAAGCCACATTGTTCATTGCCTACAATCCAGCCTTCTATGAGCAAACTAAGCATATTGAGGTAGATTGCCACTACACTCGAGATATGATCTAGAAGGGTCTTATTTCTACATCTCATGTCAGTTTAGTGAGCAGACGATAGACGTGCTCACCGGCTCTAGCCAGAGGACCCTTTCAGAGATGTTCCAAGTATAGGGGGAGTGTTGAAGAGTTTTATGTTATGTCACTGTTTTTTCAATTATTTATTCCCTTTGTCCGTAATATGAAATTTACCCATTAGGGTTTCTCTCTTTTATATATAAGAACATTGGGGTTCTATGAATAAAGAACAAAGTATTCTTCCCCACAGTAAGCCCTTGGCGACCCATTAATGAAATAAAGTTGTTTATTTCTTCATCTGAATTGAATGATTCTGTTTGCACTAATTCGGGTTATGTACCAAGGACATCTTGATATGATACAATTGTTGATCTAAAGTAGATCATAGAGGTTGATGCATGTTGTAGATCTGAAGAGATAGGTTGAGGACATAACCGACATTGTCATATGATATTCAACAATAAAGAGATGGTAATGTTCTTTTTTAAAAAGGAAAAAAGGGTAGCCACCGTATAGGTGTGTGCCCAATGGTAATGTTCTTTTCAACAACAACAACAACAACAACAAAGCCTTTTCCCACAATTAAGTAGGGTCGGCTACATGGATTCTTCGCCTCCATTCAGATCTATCTTGGGTCAATCTCGGACTTATATCCAAAAAACTAAGATCCCTTCGTATAGTCTCTTTCCAACACTTCTTGGGCCGTCCTCTCCCTCTCTTAGCCGGCTCAACATCCCAACACTCGCATCTCCTAACCGGTGCATCAGTTGACCTTTGCAAATGACCAAACCATCTTAAGCGGTTTTCTCGCATCTTATCCTTGATCGGAGCTACACCAACTTTCTTTCTGATTGCATCATTCCGAATCCGATCTTTACGTGTATGTCCACACATCCATCTTAGCATTTTCATTTCTGCTACAGCCATTCTCTGCACATGTCTATGGTTCACAGGCCAACATTCAGAACCATAAAGCATAGCAGGTCTCACGACTGCTTTGTAAAACTTTCCTTTAATTTTTAAAGGAATTTTCTTATCACAGAGAACAGCGGAGGCTCCTCTACACTTTAGCCAGCCTGCATTTATTCTATTAGTAACATCTCCATCAATTTCCCCATCATGTTGCAAAATAGATCCCAGATATCTAAAAGAATCTCTCTTCTGTATGTTATCGTCACCAATCTTCACCTCGAGTCCTTCACCATTGCTTCCATCAAAGGTGCATTCCATATATTCCGTCTTAGCCCTACTTATACGAAAACCTTTAGTCTCCAATGCATGTCTCCAAACCTCAAGCTTCTCATTTACTCCATCTCTAGTCTCGTCAATCAACACAATATCATCAGCAAATAACATACACCAAGGTAACTCATCTTGAATGTGACTTGTCAATTCGTCCATAATCAAAGTAAAAAGAAATGGACTCAAAGCTGAACCTTGATGTAAACCAATGTTGATATCAAAATAGTCAGTCTTCCCCACCGGGGTCATTACACAAGATAAAGCCCTATCATACATATCCTTTATGAGATTAATGTATAGGACAGGTACTTATCTCTTCTTCAAAACTCTCCACAGTATCTCTCGTGGGACGGAATCATAAGCCTTCTCCAAATCAATAAAGATCATATGGAGATTCTTCCTTTTAGCTCTATAAATCTCCATTGTTCTCCTCAGCAAATGGATGGCTTCAATAGTTGAGCGACCTGGCATGAATCTGAATTGGTTTTCTTTTACTTGGGAAACTTGCCTCAACCTTCTTTCGACCACACGTTCCTAAATTTTCATAGTGTGACTCATCAGCTTGATACCTCTGTAATTTGAACAATTTTGAATGTCTCATTTGTTCTTATAAAGAGGCACCACGATACTCCTCCAATCTTCAGGCATTTTCTTGCTTCGCCAAATAACATTGAATAGATTCGTAAGCCAAGTCAAACCACGCTCACCTAAAACTTTCCATACTTCTACAGGGATGTCATCTGGTCCAACACCTTTCCCAGGTCTCATAACCTTCAAAGCCTCCTCTACTTCTTTTCTTTGTATTCGTCTATAGCATGCACGATTCAAGTAACTTTCACTACTAGCTAGATCACCCAAAGTGATCTCTCTATTTCCTTCTCCAATGAAAAGTTTATGGAAGTACTGCTCCCATCCAGTCTCTATATCCTTTTGAGTAACAAGCACGTGACCTTCCTCGTCCTTAATACATCTCACTTGAGAAAGGTCTTTGGTCTTTCTTTCTCTTGCTTTGGCCAACCTGAATATATCCTTCTGGTCCTCCTTAGAGTTGAGATTTTTATACAAAACCTCATAAGCTTTTGACTTAGCTTCGCTTACAGCCTATGGTAATGTTCTTTTAAAGGTTAATTTTTTATTTACCTCTTGATGCAGGTCCTATACATAAAATCAGATATTCGGAGGTACCGGATTAGTGAAATCAAAGTGTTCACCAAAAGCCAACATGCTGACCAAGTCAAAATGTTGATAAAAGAGGTAAAATGTTGATCAAAAGTCAAAATATTGACTTTGAGTCAAAGTGTTAACGTGACGATATTTCCTAAAGACCTTAATCGTATACTGTCACGAACAGCCACGCATCCTTTAACCGGAGATAGATATGTTCACCTTCTCCTCATGCTTTTGAGCTTCCATGGCTTCAAATATTTAAAATACAAGACTTCAAGTCTTTTGAGATTGTATGATTTGTCCTAATTATCTTTATTCTTTTAGGTGTAGAACTAGCAACCACGTGAACAAAAGTAGAATAACATTTTATTCATAGCTTGAGTCCTTCCTTTTCACGTTCTTATTGAACATTTTCTGAAATGTTAGTCCATTCAAAAATAAATATAAGTCCAAGTCTTTATCATTATCAAAATCTAAGTCATTAACATCGGTGGCTTCAATTGATACTGATATAGAGTAGACTAAGACACTGTCTCTACCTAGATTTGCTCAACATTTCATTATTTCATAGTTCAGCACTCCAACTCTTCCTACTCGCTAGTAGAAGGAAATGCATAATCGTTGGGATCAAAAATCTTACACAATGAGGTGTGGTGGTCTATGTTGTCATGTACTCAGTGTATGAGAGAAATTTCAGTTTGCCTAAGAGAAGCATCGCATGCTCAACTTAAGAGGGCATATTAAGATACTACCAATGAACTCAATTTGATAATAGGATCTTGTTGGAGAAAAGAGCAATCTATTATTCCAAAGAACCCTAGGCTCTCTTATAAAGAGGAAAGACTATGGGTAAATTACATAAGTAGCAACTACAGAAATAAAAATTAATAAACAGTACACCGACAACATGAATATCTCTACACTCCCCCTCAAGATGGAGCATAGATATCAATTATGCTCAGCTTGGAAGAACATCTCTGGAATGGCCCTCTGAGCAATGGCTTGGTAAATATGTCGGCAGTCTGCTCCCCTGAACTAACATGTGAAGTAGCAATCAGGCCTTTCTGAATCATATCTCTAGTATAGTGGCAGTCTACCTCAATATGTTTTGTTCTTTCATGAAAGGCTGGATAATTGGCAATGAACAAGGCAGCTTGATTGCCACACTTTAACTGCATGGGTAGAGGTACATTTATATGCAAGTCTTCTAGCACAGCTCGAACCCACATCATCCACGTGCTTGCTTGTGCCATCACCCTATATTCAGATTCAGCACTCGATCTAACCACAACAGTTTGTTTCTTGCTTTTCCAAGAAATCAGAGAGCTGCCCACAAAAACTGCAAAGCCTGAAGTAGACTTTCTATCCTTGGGACATCCTGCATAGTCTGCGTCTGCACATGCCGAAACAGATAAATCTGTGTCCTTTCTAAACAGCAATCTCGAGCCTGGAGAAGACTTCAGATACATTAGTATCACATATATGGCATTTATATGTATCTGTCTTGGCTGCTCCATGAACTGGCTCACTCGACTCACTGTAAAAGCCATATCAGGTCAAGTTATAGTAATGTAAAGAAGCTTTCCCACCATCTTTCTGTACCTTCTCCTGTCGACCTCCTCAGTATCATTGTCATATAATTTCATATTTGGATCCATAGGAGTACTCGAAGGTCTACATCGAATCATGCTCGTTTCAACCAGCAAATCTGTAATATATTTCCTTTGGGTCATTACAAGACCCTGTGCATTCCTCGCAAACTCCAGCCCCAAAAAGTATCTTAGGGTACCAAGATCCTTCGTGACAAAGTGACGACCCAAAAATGCTTTTGTTGTCTCTATCCCCTGAGCATCATCTCCTGTAACCAAGATATCATCAACATATATCATGATGACAACCATACCTCTAGAAGTCTTCTGTATGAACAAAGAGTGATCCGCATTTGATCTTTTGAACCCATGTCGTTCAATTGGATGGGACAGCTTCTGGAACCACGCCCTTGGGCTCTGTTTAAGGCCATATATCGCCTTGTGAAGTCTATACACCATATGATTCTCCCCCTCAGCAGCAAACCCCGGTGGATGTTGCATGTAGACTTCTTCCTGCAGATCACCATACAAGAATGCATTTTTGACATCAAGCTGGAAGATGGACCAGTCACGTACCACAGCCACAGATAGAAGAACGTGAAGAGTAGAGTGACGAGCCACTGGAGAGAATGTATCCATATAGTCCACATCATAAGTCTGAGTGAAGCCCCTTGCCACTAGCCTTGCCTTGTATCGATCTAGGCTGCCATCTGCATGGTACTTTGTTGTAAATACCCATTTGCAGCTAACAATAGAAGCACCAAAGGGAGCGGGAACCAAGCTCCATGTTCCCTGAGACCGTAAAGTTGACATTTTTTCTTCCATAGCCAACCGCCAACAGTCTATCTTCATAGCATCCTGATAATTCCGCGGTATCTCCACGGAAGACAGAGCCACAACAAATTTCTGAAAGTCTCCTGTGAGACGATGAAAGGAAACCAGGGAAGCAATGGGATAAGATGCACAAGTACGTTTCTGCTTCCGAATAGCAATGGGAACATCAAGATCATCATCCATTGCACTTGTCGGTGCGCATTCCTCCTGCAAGTAGAATCCTACACAGGCACACTATCTGACCCATCGTTATTAATGGCATCTGAACATACCTGAGGCGTTGTAGATGATTGACGTTCATCCTGAGCAGGGCCTGATCGACGTGTATAGTATTTAGGAAATGGCATTACAGGTGGTGGTGGTGGCATTGAGGACGGCGTTGGTGTGACAACCGTGTCAGGAATGGGCATGGGTAGACTGACACTAGACGGAGGAGGAACATACACATCGGTATTGGATGTAGAGGAAGTCAACCTATCACCTGCAGGAGAGAAGTACATAACAGACTCAAAAAATGTGACATCAGCACTGACGAAATATTTCTTGTTGACTGGATCATAACATCAGTACCCCTTCTAAGTCCGAGAGTAGCCCACGAAGACACACTTGACTGCTCTAGGAGAGAGTTTGTCAAGTCCAGGAGACAACTGGTGAACAAAGGCAACAACACCAAATACGAGAGGTGTAAGAGAAAATAGATCCTTCTCTGGGAAAATGATAGAAATTGGTATTTTCTCATCGAGAACAGAGGACGGCATACGATTCACCAGGTAACATACCGTAAGGACCGCATCACCCCAAAAGGAGATAGGCGCACAACTCTGGACGAGCAGGGTACGAGTAATATCAAGGAGAGTGTACGAGTAATATCAAGGAGATGTCAATGTTTTCGCTCTGCCACTCCATTCTGTTGAGATGTATACGCACACGTGGTTTGATGTATAATTCCTCTGGACGACAAGAAATGGGAGAGGGAACGAGTGCAGAATTCCAATGCATTGTCTATACGAATGTATTTCACATAAGAGGAAAAAACATTTTGCACTTCTATTATAAGATTGCGAATAACATCTCCTGCTTCAGATTTATTCTTTAATAGAAAAACCCACGACACACGAGAAAAATCATCAACAACGACAAGATAGAACATGTATCCCTGATGATCAGGAACACGACTGGGACCCCAAATATCAACATGGAACAACTCAAAAGAGGAGCTACTGCTCAGACAATGACAACTAGAAAAGCTAGCTCGATGATGCTTTCCCAACTGACAGGTTTCACAAATGAAAAGACGAACTGGGAGAAATCTAAGGCAATAGATGATGCATCTTCTGAAGCGAGAGGTGACCAAAACATAAATGTCAGGTGTACGGGGAGACTGATCTGACAGAATAGGAGGAGACGCCAGCATAGGAAGTTCGAACCAGACGATATAGACCATTCTGCTCAGAGCCACAGCCAATCACCTTGCCCGTTGGTATGTCCTGAAAAATAAGAGAAGATGGGTCAAATATAGCACGACAGTGCAAATCTTTCGTAATCTGACTAATGGACAATATATTCATGGAAAAATCAGGAGCATGCAGAACATTCTATAGATGCATGGAAGGTGACAAGGTAATCTCCCCCTGTCCAACGATGGGTGAATGAGTACCATCAGCAATGATCACTGACCGTCCTGGTGGAATGTCTCTGTATGACTCAAGTCTATCTCTGTCCCGGCAAAGATGATGGATTGCACCAGAATCCATAATCCAATCTGAAATACTATGATCAGATGTAAAAGTAGCACTACCTGAGGTGCTAGTTGCGGTAGAAGTACTGGCGAATGCTGAGCCAGCAATGTCTGAAGATCCTCCTGGGGAATCTGTAGATGCTTGAGGCATAATATCAGGCAATCGCGCTAGAAGCTCCTCAAACCTATGATCTGACGCAGACGCCGATGGAGATGCAACATGCTCAGCTACGCGTACTGATGCTGGAAACGTATGCTTTGAATAGCATGTATCCTCAGAATGACCTGTGCGATGGAAGAAAGTGCACGGTTGGCGAAAACGACCTCCTCGACCACGAAGACCATGTCTACGGAATGAAGACTGACCACCTCTCCCTCGCGACACAGCCATCGCTGAAGGAGGAGGTGTAGTAGTACTAGAAGAGATAGAGATGCGGCTGAGCCTCTTGTATACTTCCTCCATAGGAGGAATGGTAGCATCGGCAAGAATATGAGATCGGGATGCATCATACTCAGGATCAAGAGCCGCGAGTAGTACCCCCACCATGGTAGCATTCCGAAAAGTCTTCTGTTGCTCAGGTGTAACTGTGAGAGGTATAGTACTGTAAAGCTTCTCAAACATCCCCTGTAGGGATGTATACAAGGAATGTAATGGCCGGCCACTCTGCTTCATAGTGAATATGTCATGTTGAAGCTGCAACATTTTCATCACATTTCGCACCTGCAAATAGGTAGCTAGTTGCTAGGATGTCCCACATCGCCTTAGCGGTGGGTTGATGGAGAACATCGTTCGCAATCTCCACCGTTAACATGCCTGAAAGCCTGACCTTGGCATATGAATCATCAGCCTCCCAGGAGGCATAGATCCCAGTCTTCGCTGCCGGTTCTTCTTCGGTAAGAATGTGTTTCTTACCGTTCGACTTCATGAGGCTCATGAACTGCATCGCCCAGAGCTCATAATTCGTCCCATCCATCTTGACTATTGGCGCAGGACCTGTGAATGCGTCTATGGAGGGCATATCAACTTTGTTGTCTGACATGATGCCGGAGACGAAGAACTAGGATCTGTAGACGAATGAAGAGGTGTCTACATAAACTGGACAGGATTTGAGTGCATATATAGACACTACGCACTCAAATCCATGGAGAGGGAGAGGGGCCTATGAAGGAGAATACGCCGGCGTTGGAAAGAGGTCGGGCGGTGGAGGCCCCGGCGGTGCTTGGCGGCGGTGGATGGGGCAGTAGAGGACGATGGCGGCGGTAGATAGAAGAAGAGAGAGAGGCGGCGGCGCCTCTACGGTTCGGCGGTGGCGGAAGAAAGAGGGGAGGAGAGGAGGCGGCGTCGAAGAGGGAGGGGGTAGGGGTTGGCGGGTTAGGGTTAGAGTTAGGTTTCCTACTCTGATACCATGTTGGAGAAAAGAGAAATCTTTTATTCCAAAGAACCCTAGGCTCTCTTATATATTGGAAAGCCTATGGGTAAATTACGTAAGTAGCAACTACGGAAATAAAAATTAATAAACAGTACACCGACTACATAAATATATCTACAGATCTAACCAAAAATCAATTACACACCTCGTATGTGTTTATTCCCATGTTGTAGAGTGGTGGAACTTGGATGTGTAGGGTTATATGAAGAACCACACACCTCTTGTAATCTTTGACAAGTTAACCTGAAAATATGTCCCCATTGAGTCCCTTCTCGCATGGAACATGATGGTAGTTCAAAATTATCTCCAACCACGTAAATTCATCGTTTGATATATTGTTTGTTTGTGTTTATTGTCGATATTTTAGAAATCCATGATAGGCTTAATTAATCATGAGCTCAATCATAATTCATCATATGCATTTAACATGCAAATCTCAATCGTGGTAACACACTAGAACATACTCATATAAGAAGCACTATTATATCAGTCAGATCATAAAGACTTCAGCAAGACTTGGTATGCAAATTACATCACCGATGACAAGAGGGATCAAGCCATACATGGCATGTACATAATAATGCAACCAAGCATCCAAATTAAAGCTAATAAAAATTAATACTTACTTGATAACAATTTCCATATTAAGCTTGTAGAAAAGGTTCTTGACTACTTCGCATCGTTATATGAGTACTCATACAAGTACCAAAATTACATTCATCGATATGTATATTGATACGTGGAACCTCAAACTGGTAAAAAGTACCACGCTCACTATTGGCTAGGTCATACTAGTATATTTTGATTATATAGGAATTTTGGACTTTGTTCATCGCCTTGGGACTCACTATTTGATATATGAATAATGTGAATTTCGATATATAATGTAAATCTAAGACCTTAATCTACCATTTTCTATTCTAACAATCATAAGGTGTTGTAACAAAATCTAGACATCAAAAAGAAATAAGCTCCTTAAGAAACAAGGTTCAAGAGGTGTTTGGCACACATTACAGGCTCAAGATGACAATTGTCCTCTTATGTTTTAAGATTCTTCTTCACGGAATTCACCCAAATATGCAACCATTCCATTTGGACCATGGATTAGAACCATTCAGAACTAGGATGGGGAGGGAAAATCTGATACCGTTTGACCATGAGAGGAAACTTACGGGTTGGCTCCTATCTATAGTTCCAAGACACCTTCTCTTTAGCTCGGAAGCTCCAACTGAGGTTGGCTCCTCTCTGTCAGGAGTTAAGGCGCCAAATTCAAGGAAATAGGTTTCCTACAGCCAAGGGACCTCTTGTATAAGCAAATGGGAGGGGAGTAACGGTGGAAAAGGTCCACGTTTTCTTCCTTAATAGGGCTAACATCATGTATCTCGTTCCATTCTTTCCCCATTTTTTTCTTCTAGCCCATTGAATCCACTTAGGTCTGGATTTTTTACAAAAATATAATTATCCTTCTTTACTTTAGGTATACAATCATCTAACTAGCATCAAAAGTTCTTTTATCAAATACCATAATCCTGTTGTTACAAAAGGTATTAGCCTAACTACTTCTTGATAGGCTCACGTATCTTCAATTAAGGTTAGGACTTTATTCAAATATTTTATTACGATAGGTTGAGACTTGATCAGGTTCGATTAAATCGATTAAACAGGCTCCAGGGTCTGATAACATATGGGATGCTATGGATACTATGCAATAATTATAGAAAATAGTAAAAGATTGAGCCAATTGCGTATTTGGATCGGTCAAAGATCAAATTATGCACATCTCATGTGTTTAGTCCCACGTTGTTTAATGTTAGAAAACTTGAATGCAAAAGCGTATTTGAAATAAAGAATAATGAACAATGGAAAACGTGGGATTTTACGTGGAACCCTACTCCCTAAGGAGCGGGATGAAACCACAGGAGGAATCAAAGGGTCATATGTTGCACTGCACTTTCTCAACTATTACCGGGGCACGGGGCTTCTTATATAGCCTCCACAGACCCTCCAAGTCTCACCGGTAGTAGATGTGGGACTAAACATAAGTGGTGTGGTAATTGGACCCTGGAGGGATACAATTAACCACCTACACAAGTGACGCATACCAACATACTGCAACACTCCCCCTCAAGCTAGAGCATGCAATGCTCAGCTTGGACAAACAGAAAGAAATCTCAAACTCATACTACAAGACACTATAGACAATATCAACTCAACGCAAACACAACTGGTGGCTGATGTCAAGGACGTTGCTTCTCATGCCTTGCAGGTGAGGAGGAACAAACGGGCTGGAGTGTGAGTCAGGCTGAATCTCCTTGTCGGAGAGCATGCGCTCTGTACTGCGTCTGTCAGAATCATTGCAACTGAAAATGAATCACTTTGTCAAAGTACTCTGGCCCGCCACAATCATGTGGACAACTGCTCCATCTCTGAAGGGCCGACCTGAAAAGGTCGTGGAGACATCATCGTCGGAGTCCACGGTCGCTGGAGAATGGAGTCTGAAAAGTCTCCTCGTCGGACAATTGGGTCTCTCCAATATTAGCTCAGAGAATGGGATCTATACTCTAGAGTCCCTATGAAACCACATGAAAACCCTAACCCACATGGCATAGGGAATGGGATCTCTACTCTGGAGTCTCTATGAAACACATGAAAACTCTGAGCTGACAAAAATGATGGGGACCACTGAACCGATGATCACATAAATTTATGAATCGAACTGTAGATCGGAATCTGAATGTCGAGTATGAATCTCTCAACTAGAGTCTGAAAAACTGTCTGGTCTGGAATCTGAAGCATCTGAAAATCTAAATTTGACCCGTAACTCTACACACTACACCCCTTTCTGCCATACTTGTCGGAAAACAATGACATCGACCAAGTTGGGAGAAGACAAGAAAGCGCGGGGAAAATAAAACATCACATAAGCCGACACAATTTCTCGATCTTTTTTCTCATTTGTTTTTCAAAATGATCTTCGACTATTTCATCTCTTTTTTAATAGCCATCTTTTAAAAAAAATAAGTCGTTCATCATCATTTTTTTCAGCTATTCCCGTTTTTGCCATGTACGCTTTTTTTTGTACGCAGCTTTTTCACAAGAATTTTTTTGAAACATGCCCTAACTTGGGCCCAAAACACAACTTAGCCCAATTGGGCCTAGATAACTTGGACTTTTTTTTCTTTTGGCCCTTCTCTCGCTCTCTCTCTCTCTCCTTTTTTTATAAGCAGCTCCTCCCTTTTTTTGTCGTAGCCCATTTGGGCTTTTATTTTTTTTTTATACAACGCATCAGCAGTTATTTTTAATCGCCGATCACTTAAACCTGGAATCTTGTAGCCCACCCCCCCCCCATTTTTTAATAAGAGAACCATCAGGCCCCCTTCTATTGAGCCTGGAAACTGGCAACCAGGGTTCCCATCGTGGGAACCCTTCTTACGTTGTCGCCTCAAGGGATCCTCCCAGATCGAGGAGGTTGCCGACCGATGAAGCTCACTATTGGAGGCCCGATCTTGGGGAGAGGAGCTGCTTCTCTAGAGGTGGCTCCGCCCGAGATCCGACACGAGATCGGGATATGGAGGTGGCGGCCATTGCCGCCTGGAGGGCCCTCGCGTCACTGCCTGCTACTAGAAAGGAGCGTATCGTGAGGGTGTTGACCTAGGGCTAGATGCCGTAGCCTGGAGAGAGGAGGGTGCCGAATAGTGCGATGACGCTAGAGATGTGGCTTGAGAGATAAGGCGGTGCAATTGGGCTTCACCACCTGGAACTTCGTAAGGAGATATTGTTCGTGAGGAGTTGCGTTGCGAATGGAGATATTGTCGCACAGGAGTGGAACGGGCTGGAGTTGAGGGCAGTGAGGTGTTGTTGCCTAAGAGGCGATCTAGATGGAGGGCGAGCACCACGGCATGCGAACGAAGGGGGTCCTCCTTCAACCTTAGAGATCCAGAAGAACCTAAAGGTAAAGCCGCCAGTGCCTTTGGAGTTGTCACATGGGACCGGTGCATTGGATGTCGGTCGGAGATGCATCACCTGGGGAAGTCGCTTGGAGCAGTTACGCATGGATCGACTGCATGGAGATTCGCACCCGGAGATGACCGAGCCACCTAGGGTTTTGCGCAAGAACAGAGCATCGAGAACAGAAACTCTTAAAGGGATTATCTTTTGAAATTCTTCTCGAGGAATTAGGATTCTGTCGGGAACCCTAATTTTCTTAAACTTTGAAAGATATGTGATTTTCAGACTCGTGCAGTAACTGAAATCCGTTTGCAGGCGCAGAACTAGGGTTTCAAAAAACAACCTTGAACTTGAACAAGAGCTTGAGCAAAATCTAAACGAAATCTTCAAGAACAATCAAGAATGATTCTGATAAGCGAATCTCGAATAAACAAAAAACACAAACTCCTCGAGAATCGAACTGGCTCTGATACCATGTTAGAAAACTTGAATGCGGAAACGTATCAGAAATAAAGAATAATTAACAATGAAGAACACGGGATTTTACATGGAACCCTGCTCCTTAAGGAGCAGGATGAAACCACGGGAGAAGGCCTCAAAGGGTCATATATTGCATTGCTCTTTCTCAACTATTATAGGGGGTCTGGGGCTTTTTATATAGCCTGCACAGACCCTCCAAGTCCCACCACTAGTAGATGTGGGACTAAACATAAGTGGTGTGGTAATTAGACCCTGCAGGGATCCAATTACCCACCTACACAAGTAACACATACCAACATACTCTAACATTTAATGGTGGGACTCGAGTGTACTGGTGGGGCTACAGACTAACGATATTAGGTCCCTTCTCTAGTAGAGAGTCGCTCTAGGACACACGAAAGAATATCGAGGTTTGATTCACAGGAAACGATCAAAAATTAGATCGTTGGAGACATCTGAAGAAGCGACAACCACAAATTGTTCCCTAGGCAAAAATAGGGAGGCTGCTAGGGGCCTCAGGAACCTCAACGATGGTCTGTGTGGAGCGGTTGTGGCAAGTCAGGCAGCTTGGAGGCACGTACCGTACGATATGGGCCTCTTGTATAGGGCTCTAACGTAACCTTGGGGTTGGGCTATACTGCAGGCTCAGGTGGTGCCCCTGACAGCTATCTGGGCACGATGGAGGCCCTAGCTGCAGCCGACGACTACCTGCTTTGGCGACGACGATGTGTGGGGAGATCGACGGTGGCATGTGGGAGCTGGCGACGACAACGTGAGGGGGGAAGGAGGGCTAGCAGAGTGATGGATGGGGATCGAAGGCACAGGCTCCGGTCTAGGACTATCGCTTTCATACCATGTGGAAAGAGAATACTAAATTGATTCATATTGAGGCTTTAGGGTTCTCTTATACAAGAGAACACTGTCAGACAAATTACATAATAGAGATAAAAAGAAAAAGGAATTACATGAAATGGGAAAAATAAAATATCTCTCAACATAGATATTTCAGCATCGTATTAAAGCAAGTTGACTCTAGGGATTGTTCGGTAAAGTTTAATTTATGTTTCTTACACCTCTTTTATTTGAAGTACTAAAAGTTTGTATTGGTGACAGTACATAGCCACTTCACTAAATTTTTTGGCTATTACAATCATTTACCGTAAGCGCAACTCTCCCATATCTCCTCCCCCTCGAGCACCTTTCTCAAAGGAGACAACTTCAAACATCACATATTGTATACGAGAGGCAGTAGTCCAAGTCACTTTTTCGGAAGCTTTGAAGGAGAAAGACCACGAAGGCAACATTGCCATAACAAAGTATATTCACATTGATAGAACTCTAACGTTGTCAGTCTATCTCCACTACTTAGAATGGGATGCAACTAGGCAATGTATGTCATCATTGTAAAGATCTTGTTATATCTTATGTATGTAGTGTTTCTCTATTTATCTTTTCTTATATGTCTTATGTAATTTACCCATAGGTCTCTCCTCTATATAAGAAAGCCTAGGGTTCTAAGGAATAAACAATGCTTTCATTATTTCCCATCATGGTATCAGAGCGGCGGTCCTAGACCGTAGCTCTCGTACCCTAGCCCTAATCCTAACCACACCTGCCGACCCTCTCTCTCATCCTCCTTCTCCAAGTGGCCACCGCCGGTCTCTCCCTTCCGTCGAGCCACCGTCGACGTTAGCCACCTTTCAGCGAGTTGTTGTCGCCCCTCCTCTCGACGAACCGCCGCCACCACTGATCTCTTATCGACAAGCCACCGTCGACCCGCCGTCGTCGTCGCCGGGATAGCCTCTATCTTGCTCGTCGTTGTCCCCCACTGCAGCCGATCCACAACCTCTTCTGCTTCTATCAAGGTTTCGTTTGGGTTGATTGATTTGGTTGCATAAAGTCTACATATGCAATCAAATCCTCATATGTCAATGTGGACACATATCTATTGGTCAATAAAATCCTATTTTTCTTCATCCGGCATTATGCCAGAGAGCAAGGTCGATGTTCCCGCCGCTGGCACTTTTAGAGGTCCAGCGTCGATTGTCAAGATGGATGGGACGAACTACGAGCTCTGGGCTATGCAGTTCATGAGCCTCATGAAATCTACGGGTAAGAAGCATATTCTTACAAAAGAGGAGCCGGTTGAGAAAACAAGGATCAATACCTCATGGAAGGCAGATGATGTATATGCCAAAGTCCGGTTGTCTGGTACATTGGCGATTGAGATTACCAATGATGTGTTACATCATTCCACCGCCAAGGCGATGGGGGATATTCTTGCCGCAACTTATTCCCAAGCGAGGAATGAGACCAAGATAATGCAGCTGCAACATGATATATTCACCATTAAGCAGAATGGATGGCCCTTCCATTCGCTATACACGTCTCTATGTGGGATGTTTAAGAAGTTGCACATATTCATGCCCCTCATATCTACTCCTGAGCAGCAGAAGACATATAGGAATGCTACTATGGATGGCACTAGACCCTGAATATGAGGCAGCTCATTCACATATTCTAGCAGATGCCACTATTCCTCCTATGGAGAATACTTTCAGAAGACTAGGTAGGATCACTGTCCCATTTACTATCTCGAGTCAGACTTCCTTTTCGATGGCAGCCTCCCATGGTAGGGGGCTCTTCTCGATTACGTAGACGTGGACCTCATGGTAGAGGAGGTCATATTCGCCAGCAGTACACTTATTGTCATCGTACTTGTCACACAGAGGATACATGATATTCCAAGTATGGTTTTCCTGCTTCGGCTCGTGTAGCAGAGTAAGCAGATTCTCGTTCTACTACTTTGTCGCATCAGAGATATGATGACCTTGTTGCTCGACTAAGGGACATTATGCCTTCGAGGAGTTCCCTTGACTCCTCGCCAACTCCAGGAGGCCATTCAGATGTTGCAGCTTCTGCCTCCTCCAGTACCTCAGGTAGCACTTATGCTTTCACTACTAATCATGGTTCCGATCTTATTGAATGGAGTATGGACTCTAGTGCGACGTATCACATATGTGGTGATAGAGATCAGCTTGCAGTTTACAAACAGGTACCTTCAGGGAGGACTATTGTCATAGCAGATGGGACTCATTCCCCGACCACATGACAGGGGGAGATCTGTTTGACACCGTCAATGCGTTCGCAGAACGTGTTGCATGCACCTGACTTTTCTATGAATTTATATATTAGTCAGATTACGAAGGATTTACAGTTTGGGGCTATTTTTGGTCCATCATCTCTTATTTTTCAGGACACACTCACGAGCAGGGTGATTGGCTGCGACCGTGAGCAGGGCGACCTCTATCGTCTAGTCCGAACACTTTATGGTAACATATCTTCTCAGTCTCCTGGATCTATCTCTCCTTTCACGTGACACCTGCGCTTTGCATCATCTTCCACTCCAGGATATGTGTCATGTCTTGCCTCAGATCTCTCGTTCTTCCTTCCAGTGCGAAGCCTGTCAGTTGGGAAAGCATCACCGATTTGTTTTTCCTAGTCAACAGAGTCGGAGTTGTCGTTCCCTTTTTTAGTTGTTTCATATTGATATTTGAGGTCCAAGTCATATTCCCGATCACCAGGGACATATTTTATCTTGTCGCAGTTGATGGTTTCTCTCGTTTGTCATGGATGTTTCTATTGAAGAATACATCTAAAGCAGAGGATGTTATCAAAGCTTTTATTAATGAAGTGTAGAATATGTCAAAGGGATTCGTCAGTTCACTGCTTTTCCCATGTTTTTTCTGTCTGTGAAAAATATGAGAACTAATAATGCTATGGAATTATGTACTCACTCTCTCTCAAAATTTTTCTCATCCTGTGGTATTATTGATCAAACATCGTGTGTCGATACTTCTCAACAGAATGGTATTGCAGAAAGGAAGCATCACCACTTACTTGATGTCACGCGTACTCTTCAGATTCAGATTCGTGTCTCACATTCGTTCTGGGGCAATGTTGTTCTTATAGCATGTTATCTTGTGAATCGTATGCCCTCTTCTGTTCTTGGTGAGAAAATTCTTTTCTCTCTAGCATTTCCAAAGAAGGAATTGTTCTCCCTCACTCCTTGTGTATTTGGCTCGTTTGTGTTTGTCCACTAGTTGTCTCCTGGTATAGACAAGCTCGCTCCTAAAGCTATCAAGTGTGTGTTTGTTGGGTACTCCATTTGAGTCGATTATGTACTTTTCTCCTACAGGTTATAAGTTGACTTCATCAGCTTCAAGTGATGAGGTTTACATGCCACCTCCTCCACCTACGTCACCCTCCCCTCTTCCGCCGCAGGTGCCTGTTATTCTTCCATTCCTACATTTCTATACTCGTCGGCCATCTTCTGCTCATAATCAATGCCCGTCGTCCAGCACGCCTCAGGCATGTACTGATTACAACATTTCTAACGATGATTCTGGAAATGTGTCAGAGCAGGCATCTTTGAGGGAGAATGTTACTCCATCTGAGGATTTATCTGTTGATCTGGATCTGGATGTTCCCATTGCTATTAGAAAGCAGAAGTGTACATGTATCTCATATCCATTATCTTCACAGGTTTCCTTTGATCGCTTAACAGGGGATTTCAAGAAGTTTGTTGTTGCCTTATCTGTCGTGGTTATACCACTAAATTATCAGGAGGCATTGAGAGACAGTCAGTGGTGTCTAGCTATGGAAGAGGAGATGATTGCCTACAGTCCCGTGGAACGTGGAGCATGGTTCCTGCTCTCACTGGGGCATCAATTGTCAGTTGCAAATGGGTGTTTACAGTAAAACACAATGCATATGGTACCATTGATCGTTACAAGCCTAGATTGGTTGCATGGGGCTTTACTCAGACGTATGGCGTGGATTATATGGACACTTTTTCTCCTGTTGCTCGACATTCTACTCTAAGAATTCTTCTTTCAGTTGCAGTGGTACGTGATGGCCTTTGTTCAGCTTGATGTTAAGAATGCCTTCTTGTATGTTGATCTACATGAAGAAGTCTACATGCAGCAGCCTCCGGGGTTTATTGCTGAGGGGGAGTGCCAACAAATTTGTAGACTTCACAAGGCAATTTATGGCCTGAAGCAAAGCCCGAGAGTATGGTTTCAGAACCTCTCAGATTTATTTGAGAAGCAGGGATTTAGGTCAAATGCATATCGTTCACTTTTTGTTCAGAGAACACCTACACATACGGACATTATTATGGTCTTTTTTTAATAAGAAAATGGGGGAGCCCTCCCGAGGCGAGAGTCACCCCACCAAAGCATTCATTAATAACGAGAAGGTACATCAGTTGGATATCCAGAAATTGTACAAAGCATTACAGTGGTCAAGTACATTTTCAAAGTAAAAACGATGCCCCTTGAAAGTGGAATCATTCCTACCAAGCCAAATAGCCCAGAGCGCGACAAAGGTTTTGGAGACATCACCGGATGACCCAAGACCGACTGCCCGAATAGATCTCCAAAAATGCTCCGCGTCGGATGCCCGAACCCACGGAAGCCCCAACGACTCCCACACATTAGCCGAAGACCTACACCTAAAGAATATGTGGTCCGCATCCTCCATGTCGTCCTCGCATCTGTCACACATCATATCCGTCGCACCCAGCAGTATGCCTCTTCTCACTTTGTCACATATTCGGTCTCTCCTTAGACACCAAAGAAAGACCTTAACCCGAGTAGGAATCTTAGCCGCCCAAATCACCTTCAAGTCAGCACAAAGGTCTTCGTCGCGCTCCACCATACCTCCACTCAACTTTCGGTAAGCAACCTTCATCGAGAACTTACCTTCTGCCCACACAAAATGATCGGGGTCGCCCGACATCTCCCCGACTAGGGGAATCTCTGAAAGCAACCTCAGAAACTTTTCCAGCCTCTAATCCGAGAGAACTGCAAGGAACCTCGGCGCCCAAGACCCTGAGTCAGCAACCTCCGCTACCCGCACCCCCCTGTGAACGGCTAACGCCATCAACCTAGGAAAGCGGTAAGCCAACACCCCTCCTGATGAATCTCGGATTCACCACTCTAATTCTCATTAATTAAGCTCAAATCCCTCAAAATCAACTGCATTTCTGCATTTATTTCGCATAATTAGCATTTATGCATGATTTCATAAGAATTGCATTTTAGCATTAATTTCTGCACAAAATAAGAAGCCAAAAATCCAAGCCACAGTTGACCTGTAAATAGCCTAACTTCCCCTATTTTTAGCTCCTTCATGCTAACACCGCATAACCCAAAACCACCTCCATTGTGTACATATCACTAACAAGAATAAATAAAAAATACAAAAAAATCACTAACCCTGTTGAGTGGACCAAAAACCCAAACCCTAGTTTCAGGATTTTCGGACTAAAAGCCACATGTCTTCCCCATCCAGTGTCCATTTTGATCCCACTCACTTTTGAACTAATGCACATTCAATTACCTTCAAAACAAGACCAAGTTCAAATGAATCGGAGCTCGTATGTGAAAGTTGGGTTTTGGGCCTCTTTTGTACATTGTTTTTTTTGCGGTTTTTGACATGTATTTTATGTATATATTTTCTTAATTTATAAAAAATCCAAAAAAATTAGATTTAGGTGTCTTTTATTCATCTTTGATTTCTCTATATTTTTCCGGTTTTTTATCTTGTTTAAAAATGACAAAAAATTAAAAAACCCAAAAATCAAGGTATTCTATGTACATGGGATACCCCAAAAATTCACTTTTTACATTTGACCTATTTTGATTTTGATGTCTTTATGAAAGTTATAGATTTCGTCGAGACGAGCATTTTTCGTGAAGGAACTTTTTCGATCCGAGGTCGTTTACTATTTCTTTTTGATTTTACAAAACAATTATTTTTTGATTTTTTTGGAGCTGACACGTGGCAGCCCCAGAGGCCGCCACGTGCCATCGGTTTTGGCCTTTTTAAATTTCGTTTTTTATAAAAAAATTAAAATTAAAACCGCCCGCACGTGTGACGCACGTGCCTCGCGCCCCCTTTCCCCCTTGCCACGTGGCCACAGCAGGGCCGTCCGATCTCGGCCGATCGGACGGTCCCTGCCCGTCGTCTTCCCAACGGCCCCCGAGTCCTCCGCCCTTGATCTCGCGCCGCCGCCCGCTACTCCCGTAACCACCGCCGCCTCTCGCCTCCGCTTCCCTCGCCTCGCCTCCCAAGTCCCAACCACCTCCGAGAGACCCGCCAACCATCTCCGAGTCTCTCCTATTTAAAGGCATCGACGCCCTCGACGCCATTTATCCGCCGCTGGGTGCTTCTACGTAGGTGACAGCTCCGTCGAGGCCTCGCCGGCGAGATCCGAGGGTGCCCGCCGCCCCTCGTTGCAACGTGGGCCAACGCCGCCTACTGCTATTGCTCCGGCGTACAGCTGTCGAGCCCACGAGAACGTTACCGCCTTCACCTTCTTCTCCGACTCCGCCGCAGATCTCCTCCACCGACCGCCTGGAGACCCATCGTCACCACAAGCTTTAATACATCCTCGAGCATCTCCAGCTCCGCCTTCGACTATGCCATCGCCTTCTTCTCCGTCGCAAGCTTCGTCTTCGACATCGACCCAGCTTCCTCTTCGACATCGGTCGCCGGCCCAGCGCAACGCCACGACCTCGCCACAGCCTTGGCCACCAGGCTCCGCCTCTCCTCCGTCGCCTTCGCTCCGCCAAGAGAGGCCGAGCTCCGCCGTCTCCGCCACGACCAACGCCAACCGCCAGCCGACACTCCACCAGTCACCGGAGGCCTTAAGGCATGCCTCCTCATCTCCGCCTTCATCAGCCGGGCACGGAGCCCGAGACTCCCCACGCACGTGCGTCGGGGGAGGACGACGTCAGCACTGCGTCAGCGACCCCACGGGTCACGTGCCTAGCACGTGACCGCGTGCGAAATTTGCAGAAGACCCTCGGTCCTCCTTCTATATTACGCGCCAGTCCACCTACTAGAGGGCACGAGCCACGCACGTGCCCCTCTGGACATTTTGCAGAAACACCCCTCTTTGTTTAGGTAATTACGCGTATACCCCCCCACTGCATTTATTTATTTATTTATTGCATTTATATCCCTGTACTCCCGCTGCATTTTAGACCTATTCTCTACACCATTTTATTTATTGAAAAATTGCACTCTGTTCATCATGTAATTCTCTACATTTTGACATATTGTGGGCATTTTTGTGAACAGTGGTTGATTAATAATTAATTGTTTGGTGAAAATTAGCATATTTTGCCCATCTTATGCTCTGAAATTTCTAGTTGATTAACCGTTGCTCTAAAAATCCTCGAAAAATCACATATTGTAGAGAATATTTTGCTTGAGATTGTGCCCAAAAATCTCTGCATTTGCATGCATAACTTGCTCTGTAAAAATCATTTTGCATATTTCATTGTTTAATTTTTAATAGGTATTAGACCCCACATTTTCGAGATTTAGGATTTTTCTGAGATCCGTCACCTAGTGATAGATTTTAGATAATTTTAATACTTGAAAACAAGTAGGTTTAATATTTATTATAATTAAATATTGAAAATCATTCTCTCTGCATTTAAAAATTCATAAAAAATTCATATTACATCAGAAAATTCCATAAAAATTACAGTGCATAAAATTACACATATTTATTTTCACAATCGAAGATAAAAACAAACTTCTTAACTCGGCGTTTCCGGACTCGTCACTCCCCCGTCCAGTCATCCTTCCAAAAACGGAAACGGAGACCATTCTCCAACTTCGGCCGAAGAAGAGGCCTGAGCCCCGGAATCACGGCACGGATCCCACTCCACAACGAAGACTCATGACGCTTCCTCGCAGCCACCAACTCCCCTGAGACACCGTAAATCTCCCTCAGCAGCCACAAAATGGCGAGTCGGATGGACCCCCAGATGCGCAACACCCATTTGGCTAACAAGGCTTTGTTTATTGAATCCACATCCCTGACACCGAGGCCCCCCTCCGAAACAGGTACCGCGATATCCTTCCAAGCCACCAGGTGCAACCCCCTCGTAGTCTGCCTTCCATCTGACCAGAAAAAAGATCTCATCAAAGCCTCCACCTTCCTTCTAACACCAGCGGGCATTATCCTCGTCGAGAAGAAAAAAATCGGAATGGCCGAAAGAACGTGCTTCAGTAATGTAAGCTTCCCAACCTTGGACAAAGTGGTAGCCTTCCACCCTTCCGAACGCTCCTCCATTCTCCGCAGAACACAGTCCCAATCGGACTTCCTCAGTCTGCCATCAACCAGTGGCAATCTCAGATAGGTTATCGGTAATCTTCTCAAAGGGCATCCAGCCCACGTCGTTAACCTGTTACTCTCCTCGCCATCCATCCCCATAGGAACCAGTACCGACTTCTGCCTGTTAATCTGCAAACCAGAGAGGCAGCCAAAAACATCCGCCAAAATAGTCGCATTGTGGTTCTGCTCCTCCGTCCCCCCCATGAAGATGAGTGTGTCATCTGCATAATGCAACACTGGAACGGAAATGTCTCCCATCCTGAAACCCTCACACCAACTCTCTTCAACCGCCCGCTGAAACAAGACCGCAAGACAATCCGCAACCAACACAAAAAGCAGGGGAGCTAGGGGGCAACCTTGACGCACCTCTCACTGCGGTTGGAACCATCCCCCCTCCGGTCTCCCGTTGACCAACACAGAGCAGGAGCTAGTGATGACGCATTTCTTAACCCAAGCAATCCATTCTTCCGGAAATCCCATTTTCTGCAACGCTGTCCACAGGAATCTCCAACTGACACAGTCGTAGGCCTTGGCGTAGTCAATCTTCCAAACTGCCCATTTCTTTGAAGATCTCTTCCACTCACGACAAATTTCCGAGGCGATCACGATGCCATCCGCACCCATACTCCGCCCGGGGATGAACGCAGATTGTGTCGGTAAGACCACAGCGGCCAAGACAGCCCTAAGCCTGCTCGCCAGCACCTTGGCGACAATGAGATAAATACCATTAGAAATAGAAATCGGCCTGTAGTCCCCAACCCCTACTGGGGTCTCTTTCTTTGGCAGCAAAAATGTCAAGGCCCTGTTAACTTTCTCAAAACCCATGTTGCCGCCCCTGAATTCACACAAAACCTCCAAAATGTCACCCTTCAGCAGATCCCAGAACTCCCTCTAAACGCAAATAGAGAAGCCATCCGGGCCAGGAGTCCCGTCCTCATTCAGATCCCAAACTGTCATGCACACCTTTTCCTGCGTAAAATCGGTCACTAACAAATCCGCTTGGGTTCCACTCAAAGACCCCGCCCCCTTGCCCGTCCAACCCCACCCATTCTCCTTCCTCACTCACCTCGATGCCCTCACAAAGTGCTCCTGCAAGGCGACTCCAATGTTCCTCTCGCCCGACACCCTCTGACCCCCCACCTCCACCTCATGCAAGAAACTTTTTCTCCTCCTCCCGGACGCCACGGAATGAAAGAAACGCGTGTTGGCATCTCCTTCCCTTAGCCACTTCTGCCTTGATCTCTGTCGCCAATGAACCTCTTCTTTCCTGTCCTCCCGAAGCACCACCTCTAACCACGCTGCCCTCTCCTCCACCTCCTCCGGAGTCAGTCCCCGGCCGCCATCCAGCCCATCCAACCTGCTTATCCCAGCCTCTGCCTCTGTCTTGACTGCTCACCGCCTCCTGGCGACAATCTTCCCATAAGTCAACAGCAACCGCCTTAGCGAATCAAGTTTTACCGCAAAACGCGACACCGCCGATTCTGACACCACAAAACCCCGCCAATGATGAGCAACCAGGCCCCTGAAGCCCTCCTCCAACAGCCACTTCTTCTCAAAACGAAAGGATAACCGAGCCAAACGCTCCTCCCCAGAAATCCAAAAAACAGGAGTGTGATCGGAAAGCGTCCTCGGAAGAGCCTAAGCCCTCGCCAACGAGAAAGCCTCCCCTGCCTCAACCGACATCAGAAACCTGTCAAGCTTGGACCTCGATCTTGAATTCTCCAAGTGTACCTGCATCCAGCCGCATCCACAACAGACAACCCCAGAGAACGGACCACCTATCTAACATCAGCAGATCCAGGATCAGAACCACCCCCCCCCGGCCTATCATCCGGGAACAATGTGACATTCAAGTCATCACCGATGATCCAAATATCATCACCAACCTCAGGCACAACGCTCGCCAAGTCCGCAGCCAAGCTACCATCCTCTCGCCTGCACGGGCCATAGACATTAGTGACGCACAAAGAAATCCCATCCGCTCTCCGTAGCAGCCTAACCGACAAGGTGAGCAAGGAGACGGAAGTCCCCAGCAGATCGAACGAATCGGACCGCC
Source organism: Ottelia alismoides (assembly GCA_037367405.1). NCBI lineage: Eukaryota > Viridiplantae > Streptophyta > Magnoliopsida > Alismatales > Hydrocharitaceae > Ottelia > Ottelia alismoides. The sequence continues at coordinate 28,304 of JAZKJV010000627.1, forward strand.
AGCCGGATAGTAGCCCTCCCGAAGCACCCGCTGCCTCTTTCTAAACCACCGCAAACGCCCCCCCCCACTCATCTCCCGCCGTACCTGATCGTCTAGAAACTGCAGCTTTGTCTCCTGTAGCAAGAAGATATCTGCCCCGACCTCTCTCACCAGATTTTGCATCCCGAGCCTCTTTTCGGGTCGGCCCAGGCCCCTCACGTTCAAAGATAGCAACTTCAATTTAATCAACAGAGCGTCCATCTTCCTCGGGGAATAACCCCCAAGCGCCTCGCAACACCTCTGTCGAGAGCAGCAAACCGGTTCTGCACCACCAGCGGGTTGTTCACCCCCAGAACCACACCTTCTACAGCCACCCCTGATGCCAAAGAGGCCCTCAACGAAGCCCTCGCCACCTTCTCCGCACCCCCCCTACTCTCATACGCCAACCCAAAGCGTCGTTGCTGCTGCCCTACCCCCACCAGAACCGGCAGCTCAAAGCCCACCTCCTCAACCACAACGGTGGCTCCCAAGAGCGGAGGCAAAGGGCCCGCCGCCACCCCCAAACCCAGCCGGATCGGACCCAACCCCAGCCGAGCCTCCCCTCCAGCAAGCAACTTCCCCGCAGCTACCTCCAGCCGCGATTCGGCAGCACCTCCCAACGATACCTCGTCCAGCTGGAACTCCCGCGTGCGCCAACCGGCCGCCTGAAAAGCCGCCCAAACATCTGCGGCTACCAACTCAAGAAGAAGCCACCTACCATCAAGCCGCACCTCCCACCAACCCATCTTCTCTGCCCCAACCGGCCTCACCCGAAGCACGACCTGTAATGGCTGACCGGGTTGACAACCCGAATTCTCGACAGAGATGACCTCAAAAACGCCCCGCAGCAACTCGGAGATGCTCTCCAGTGTCCTCGCTCCCAGCGGGAGCCCGCTGACGACGACCTTCTCCACCCTGCTGAGCAACACTGCGACATCCCACTCCCTTGGCCGTCGCCACTTCAATTGCAGCGACCCAGCCTCCGACCCACGCAATAAACTCCGCACCTGAGAGTCTCGGAGCCCCCTCGCCAACGCCCTCCACGGTGAAAGTTGAGCCACATCTCCCCTAAAAGATGCCTTGGACACGAGCCCCACGTCAGAGGTCGCTAAGAAAAGCGCCCCCTCTCCACCTCCCTCGGCCACCAACAGGTTAGCATGGAGCTTTGGTAATGGGCAGCACCTCCGCGAATGATCAAAGCGTCGGCACGAGAAGCAACGCATGGGCTCATGGCAAGCCCATGCCCAATGATCAAGACCACCGCAGCGAAAGCTGCCCCGACCGAAAGGGGAGAGCGGCGGTGGCCCATGCCCTCGCCTAGAGGCTGCAGAGACCCTCCATCTCTGACGGCCTTCCACTAAGCACCAACCCTCGTTCGCATCCGAGGCCAGAACAACAACCACGCTAGAACCCGCATCCTGTAGGACCTGACCGCAACGCTCGACGAAACCACCACTCGCCTGAGGAGTTTCGCCATGACTCTGCACCCGCTCGCCACCGAGCACGCCGCACCCAGCCACCCTTGTGCGCTGGCGACCTTGCAGGGAGAAAACCGGCGCACCCAACCGACCTTGCTCGCTGGCGCCGCTCCCACCTGCACCCGCACCCACACCCAGCCGACCTCGCCCGCTGGCGACACTCCTAGGTGCACCCACACCCAGCCGACCTCGCTCGCTGGCGACCTCGCTCTCCGGTGCACCCGCGCACCGAAGCTCCAACTCCCGCTCGCAACGCTTCCCATCGCTCCAACACCCGCGCGTCGAAGCTCCAACACCCACGCGCCGAAGCTCCAACTCCCGCCGAAGCTCTGATACCCACGTGCCGAAGCTCCAACTCCCGCTCCCAAGACGTCGGTCGCACCGCTTCTCAGCCCCACCCGAGCCACGCGGACCCTACGCCAAACCCTCGCAAACGCGAACGGAGGCGTTCCCACGGAGGCGCGCCCACGGAGTCGCCCCCGCCGAGTTGCCCCCACGAAGTCGCGCCCTAGCCCGCATTGCAACCTGGACATACTCATTACAGGAGATGATGTGCAGGGGATAAATAGAGCAAAGGAGTTTCTGGGACGTCAATTTATCACCAAGGATCTTGGAACTCTAAGGTATTTCATGGGATTAGAGTTTGCCAGGAATCAGCAGGGTCTTGTTATGACCCAGAGGAAATATGTCACAGATATGCTTGTTGAGACAGGAATGATTGGGTGTTGACATGTCACTACTCCTATGGATCCCAGTATGAGATTATATGATGAGGATACATATGAAGTAGACAAGAGAAGATATAGAGAATTGGTGGGAAAGCTTATATGTCACTATCATTAGGTATGATATCTCCTTTGCAGTTAGTCGGGTAAGTCAGTTCATGAAGCAACCCCGACAGGTACATATGGACATTGTTCATATGATAATGAGATACCTAGAGTCATCTCCAGGTGCAAGATTGTTATTCAAAAAAGGGGCATATCTTACCATTTCAGCATGTGCAGATGCATACTATACAGGGTGTCCCAAGGATAGGAAGTCCACTACAAAGTTTTTTGTATTTCTTGGCAGCTCTCGTGTAACTTGGATGAGTAAAAAGTAAACTGTTGTTGCCAGATCAAGTGTGGAATCTGAATACAGGGCTATGGCACAAGCAAAGCACAGAAATGATGTGGGTTTGAGCAGTTCTTGCATATTTACATATAGGCGTTCCTCTTCCTATGCAGTTACAGTGTGATAACCAGGTTGCACTATTCATTGCCAACAACCCTGAGTTTCATGAAAGAACAAAACATTGAAGTGGACTGCTACTATACATGGGATATTATCCAGAAAGGTTTTCTCTATGCCTCTCATGTCAGCTCAGGAGATCAAAAGCAAATATCTTTACCAAGACTCTTCTCGGAGGATCTTTCCAGAAGTGTTCATCTAAGCTCAGCATGATCGACATCTATGCTCCATCTGAGGGGGAGTGCAGAGATCTTTTTATATCTTATGTATTATTTCTCTATTTATCTTTTCTTATGTATGTCTTATGTAATTTACCCAAAGATCTCTCCTCTATATAAGAGAGCCTAGGGTTCCCAGGAATAAATAATGCTTTCATTTTTTCCCAACAATCACCACTAAGCTTCTCCAACATAGCTCCCCCAAATCTTGGCTCGTACATGAAGTCAGCAACTACATCAAAGAATCAATCAACCACCTCGTCAACATACTCAACCTCGATTCATCCCCTAATTTAATCTCTTCACATTTGATGATGCATTCAACTAAGTCTGCCTTCGGTTCTTGATATTGTAGGACTGCTTGCAAGACTCTGAAAGGTTGAATAATCATTGCAAGAAGATATGAGAGCAGCATCCACAATTGCGCTTGTTAGTAGTTATTAAATTGTAACCTAGTTAGGAGCATTTATGTACTTTTCACATTGAGCTCTCTAGGGTTTTGTCCTATATAAGGACCTCTAGACCTTTGAATAAGCAAGCAATGCCTTTCTCTCATTCTTCTCCACACGGTATCAAAGCAGCGGTCCTAGACAGGTGTTATGACCTAAGTTTTTTCCTCCACCACTAGTCCCATACAAAAAAAAGGAGAGGGTTCAGTGGGAGGATCTTCTTCCTGCCGCCACGGTGCCCCAACCCTCGCGAGAGTCATCTACAGCAACATGCTCTCCGTTGTCGTGGTGCTGCCTCGCCAGCCATCTCCCCCGCGCTTTCCCGAATCTACGATGCAGACCTGTGCCACCGCCTTCCCTAGGGTCGATCTGCGCCGCCCTCCCTAGGGTCATCTTCTTCCTGCCGTGGCGGTGCTGCCTCACCGGCCCTCTTCATCGTGCTCTCCCCGATCTGTGTCGTCGATCTGCTTCGTTGTCTTCCCTAGGGCCACCGATCTGTGTTGCGTCCCTCCCCTCAGGGCTCATCTGCGATGCCGCTAAGCCACGCTTGGCGAACTGCGGCACCCTCAAGGCAGATAGCGGTACCGCCACGATCCTTAGGGCTTATCTACGGCGGAGTGAGGCCTGACTTACGAACTATCCCATCCGCTACATCATTCAAGGCCTCAAAGCGCCCACCTGTGGAGCCATCCTTTCTCATTTAGGGATTCACAAGGGTTCTTGGCTCCCATTAGGCATCCAAGGCCCACTGTCAGTGCTACTTCGACAACATCCAACAACACAGAGTACCAGAAATTTTGATTAGAACATGTAATACTTGATTAAAACAACTTCCTTCTTTCTAGATTACTTATTCTTGACCTAATGCGGCCACCATGGCGTCTACGGAGCCAAAGCCCTTGTACCCAACTTCTTTTATGATGGTACAAGGCACCTCAATCAAACTAAAGGGCTCCGAGAACTATGTCCTATACTCTCGGTCATTCAAAGTATTTATTGGTGGTCAGTGAAAGAACAATGTTCTTACTAAAGATCCACCTAAGGAGATAAAAAAGGACTACGATACCTAGTACGTGGACAATTGCAAGTAATTACAAGGATAACCAACAGCGTCGATCCGAATATAGCATCAAATCTTCTCTACAAAGAGACAGCAAAGACAATGTGGGAAAGCCTTGAGAATACCAACTCCAAAAAGACAACCAAGTCCAAGCTCTCATATATCTACAGGCGGATTTTGTCTGTAAATCAGCAAGAAGCATCCTTGGTCAAGTACTATAGACTCCTTACAGTTTGTTTGAGGAGATCATTATCTTTCAGTCTGCTTGCTATGATAAAAAGATAGGAGAACACGCAGTGGCAAGTGTATCATTTCTTGTCTAAATTACATCCGCGATACAAGCTAGTGAAGGACCACTTTCTGACTGCTACAGCGTTGTCCAGCCTTAAGACTATCTTCAGTCGGCTACAGGAGCTTGAATCGTCGTCCCTGTCTCCATCTATAGAGAGTCAAAGACTACAGCGCATTTTGCTTGGGGTCGACCCAACTACCAAGGAAGACGCAATCGAGACGTTGGTTGTGGTCGTGGTCGTGAGTTTGGGAGAGGATGTAATTCAGGATGCAAACGTGGCCATGATACCACTACTGCCCGCTATCCAGCCTGTATACACTGTGGACGTTGGAATAATCCGTCAGAATTGTTGCGATATTAGTTGTCTTTACTGTCATTTTTTCTTATTTTCTATTTCTTTGTGCTTCTCCTTGTAATTTTTTCTCAATAGGTTCCTCTCCTATATAAGAGAACCCAAGGGCCTCTCATAATGCAATACAATCTTTTCCCTTAACATGGTATCGGAGCGACGACCCTAGACCGGAGTTTCCGTATCCCACCCTAACCCTCTCTGCTCCCCCCTTCTTACTAGTGTTGTCGCCGCGTCAACAGCCCTTCCCCGCGACGCCGCGTCAACAACCCTTCATCCCGGGCTATTGTCAGGCCTCAAGGCTTCTGCCAAGGCTGCCGCTAGGCCATCCAATTATTGTGTAGGGGGCAGGGAACTAATCCCAGGCCGTCGCCAGGCCATCGCCGAGCCCTAAGGCTGCAACCAGGCCCCTCTCGGCTCTCCCCAGTCGTTGGGCGAGGTGTTGGAAACTCAGTTCAGGTCGTCGCATGGTCGTTCCAGCCAACCAAGACCGGAGGTGGTCACCTAACGGCCCTCCTGCATCGTTGCAGTCCCTTCTGTGCATCTCCACACATGTGCGTGACTTGATCTGCGGATTAAATTAGTCTGATTTTAACTAATTCCGACCCTAGCAAGCAGCAATGATTGATGAGGATGGTTGTATGAGTCTACAAATGTCAAATACAACCAGTCCTCGGCATGGAAGGCCGTATCCCGATATATCGGCGATATATCGCCGATATATCGGTATCGACATGGGACCGATATCGAAATCGATATATCGATATATCTGATTTTCGACATTTTCTTCAGACAGATTCCTAGATATCCCGATATATCGGCGATATATCGGCGATATATCGCCGATATATCGATATCGACACGATATCGAAACGATATCGATATCGATACGGCCTTCCATGGCTCGGTATGGTTGTGTAGACCTATTCATATCGCTCTACTCCCAGGTTGAGTTCCGTTGTTTCGTCGTTTTTCCATCATGTCAGATAACAAGGGTGATATTTTTTCGCCTGGGGTCTTCAAGGTCCCGACTCCCATCGCTAACATGGACGAGACCAACTACGAGTTGTGGTCCATGTAGTTTCTCACCCTGATGCAGTGCAACAACAAGGAACGCATCCTGACAGATCTAAAGCCAATGGATAAGACTCGGGAAAATGCTTCCCGAAAACAAGATGACGTGTATTCGCGTGTATGGCTTTGTGGGACGCTCACCACAGAGATAGCCAATGATATTCTGAATCAACCCACCGCCAAGGCGTTGTGGGACACTTTGGCATTCACCTATGCTCAAGCGAAGAACGAGACCAAGATTCTTTAGCTTCAGTTTGATATCTTTAATGTCAAGCAGAATGGTCGCACTTTGCATGTCTACTATTGTTCGATCCATGGCATGTTTGAGAAGCTTCATAGCTACATACCTATTACGAGATCTACTGAGCAACATAAGACGTACATGAACTCCATGATGGTTAAAGTCTTCATGGCTGGACTTGATACAGAGTATGATGCTGCACGTACGCAACTTCTTACTGACACTACTATTATACCTCCCATAGAGGAGGCCTATAGTCGTCTCAGCCGGATCATCATGCCTTCGACAGCCATTTCTCTGCTCTCTTCAGCAATGGCCGCTTCTCGTGGCCGAGGTGGGGAGATCCAATCTAGAGGACAGACCCCTAGAGGCAAAGGCGGTGGACGACAACGTGGTCCTTGCACCAACTGTCGTAAGCCAGGACATGCAGAGGATACATGTTTCCAGAAGCATGGATATCCTGCTTCTGGTCAAGTAGCAGAGCAGATTGTGTCTTAAGAGACTTTAGCTTCTCAGGTCGATCCTCGCCTGGATCAAATTGTCTCTCGTATTCAAAAGACCATGAATCCTATTGTTGTCACCACCACTGCTAATACCATAGCCACAGGCAGAGCCTCTTCGAGCTCCTCAGGTATCGTCTATGCTTTTACTGGTAATACTGATGCAGACATGACAGAATGGATTATGGATTCGGGTGCTTCTCACCACTTGTGTGGAGATAGATCGCAGCTGAGGTCCTACAAGACTATACCACCTGGTAGATGGATTGTCATTGCTAATAGCAACCACTTACCCGTTACAGGACAGGGGGAGGTGCATTTGACACCATCCGTGCACCTTCAGAATGTTTTATATGTTCCTTCCCTTCAGATGAATTTACTTCCTATTAGTTAGATCACTAAGGATATGTATTGTCGTGCCATCTTTGACCCTTCGTCTCTTGTGTTTCAGGACATACTAACGGGCATGGTGATTGGATGTGGTCATGAGCAGCGAGGGCTCTACAAACTAGTCCAACCTCCTCATGCTAGTGTTTCTACTACACCTACTGGACCAGTCTCTCCATAACTATGGCATCTTCATTTTGGTCACCTACCTTTGCAGAAGCTATGTCATGTTCTCTCTCAGATTTCTACGAGATCCTCTTTTCAGTGTGAGGCATGTCAGCTTGGGAAGCATCATCGTTCCTCCTTTCCATCCCGTCAAGGTCGGAGCAGTTCTCATGAGCTCCTACATTTAGATATTTGGGGCCTGACTCGTGTTCCAGATCACCAAGGACACCATTTTTTTCAAGTAGTTGTCAATGATTTTTCTACACTTCCCTGGGTCTTTTTTTGTAAAATAAGTCCGAGGTTGGATCCGTGATCAAGTATTTTATTAATGAGATAAAGAATATTTTTCTGTCAATGCCAAATATCTCCGTGAAGGATGTGGGATAATCCTCAAGTGCATCACAGAAGCGTGAGCGTCGTATCGAATACGACGAGGAACGACTAGTCGCACTAGTTGTTCTATGCAGCGGAATTTAAAAAATTTTCATGCGACGAAACCACATGATCCAAGAACACTTCTCAGATCGTTTCATCTAAACCACAAACAAGTAATAGGATTACCTCTTGAAGCGTGGTTGCGATCGAGTCTCTAAACGAAGAGACCTCCTGTCTCAAGTCTGATCCGACGGAGGAGACGTTTGCGAGCGCGAGGATGAATCGCGTGCTTCTCGCAATCCATGTTGATGATCCAAGCGGCGGATCTCCTGATCTCGACACACGAGATCCGACGTCTTCTTCACGAGCGAGGCGCACCGAAGGAGACGGAGATCCACGAGCAAATGATCGGGCAGCATAACGATGACGCTGCGGCGATGGAGACTCTCTCTAGGGCATCCATGGTGGACGGCCATGAGAGAGGGCTGACGTGCAGAGAGAAAGAGAGAGAGAGATTTATGCTCTCTTGTGTGTAAAGAAGAGCAAAGGGGTGCCTCCCCTTTTATAATATTTTGGGATCCATGGATCTCAATCCATGGATAACACAAATCCAATGGCTCTCACTGATTGTGTTTCTTTTAATGGCTAAGATTTGTGTTGTTAAAATCAACAATAATTAATTTAATTTAAATTAAAATATATTGATAAATCAATATAAATCAATCCCAAAATTAAATCAACAACATATGGAGATAATGGAAAGGAGAATGCCTCCTTCTATGTATATGGAGTGGACGGCCACCCTTTCCTAATAGGAATTGGTGGCCGTCCCTTCCATCCAATATGAAAGGAGGCTCTTAAATGTAATCTTCTTAGATTACATAATTCCATGTATCTCCAATTTTACAACAATAATTGTTGTAAATTATTCTACAAAAATAATTCATAATTATTTTGAGAATATTGCAATCTTGCCATTGGAAATTTGTGAATCATATTCACAACCCAAAATAAAATGTAAATTACATTTTCAATTTAATATCCAATGTGAATCTAATTCACATCAACATTTATTAACAAATGTAAATTACAAATAGCTCTCTCTTATATATTATAAATCACATTTATAATATATATGATTAATATGGATAGTGCTATCTACATTATTCATATCCATGATAATTAAATCACATTTAATCATCTTGGATCTCTATTCTCATGTGCCCAAACAATGTGAATCACATTCACATTATCTACATCTTTGATAATCAAATCACATTTTATTATCTTAGATAACTCTCTCTATATATATATGAATCAAATTCATATTATTCATGATAATTAAATCACATTTAATTATCCATTTTCTCAATGCTCGGATATTTATATCAACAATGAAATTATCCTGAACTCTTTCAAGGATAATGCGCTTTCTCCACGAATACTTGGAGATAAGGACAGGGCGATTGTATTGTTCCACGTATAGTGACTTGGATATTGAGATCACATCTCAAATCCAGATCTCGGGCCTCCCATAGATGCTTGATTAAATCAAGACTGCAAATCTAATCTTCTCATTGCATCTGAATCATATTCAGATTAATGTCCAACATTTGGACTAAGATTAGATTACTTCTCTACTGGGAGGAGTCACTAAAATCCAGACACGTTTCATCACTCCCTACGAATGGAAGCGTCATGGTTATACAACCGTTTATGATCACATCACCCTCAGGTATTCCCAATACTTGTACATCCTGCATACGGGAAGATCCAGAATAATCTCGAAGTATAAAATCAATTTTACATTGTCTACTTCAGATATTTATCATTAAGTTTCTCATTCGATCATTGGGAGTTGGTATCGATCATATACTTTCCAAAAGCATATATCATACCTAGGTGTTGATCATATACTTTCCAAAAGTATATATAAAACTTACAAATTCAGCCAAGCTTCCAAAGCTAGACAACCGTGCACGGACTTTGATCTTCCCAATATCTCATGAGTGAGCTCATGTCTTCCGGTTCAGTAATGAACCGGTATGATCCCTTTAAGAGATCGTATTACTCATATGCCCTTGCATGCATACCAGCGCGTCGGTGAATAGACCTTGATTAGGTACCAACCTATTGGTCTACCAAATGTAAATACTCAAACATATAGTAACACATCTGTCTCCGGTCAGAGGATACATGCCTATATCATGACAACATACGATATAGGATTTTGGTTATCTCGATCTCATTAAGTCAACTCTTTGACCTAACTAATCTGACACCTCTGAATCTCTATTCCTATGCAGAGGACCTGCATCAAGAGGTCGGTCAAATATCAGGCTAACTGAGAAAGGATTGTCATCTCCTACTCAGGCTGGAGATCATCTCTTAATAATCATTTGATGGTGCTTGATGAGTCCTCAATCTAACTCTTTAGATGTTTGTCCAAGCACCAGCCTCTATGATTCAATATTTGAATCAACAGTTGTATGATCATCAAGATGGCCATGGTACATAACCCTAATTGTACTAAGGGACCTATTATGCAAATTATGTATTCTTCATTTCAGATTAGGGAATGATATTCGCAAAAATATTTATTGCATAATGGCTCGCCGTGGGCTCGCATGTCCAACACTCTGTTCTAATAATGCTTTGGAGTTATGCACCTTGTAGCTTTCTGAGTTTCTTAGATCTCTTGGTATTATTCACCAGACCTCATGTGTTTATACTTCACAGCAGAATGATGTTGCTAAGTGTAAACACCGTCACTTACTTGATGTGACTAGAATTTTGTTGATACAGAGTCGTGCTCCTCATGCTTACTGGGGCAATGTTGTCCTTGCTGATTGTTATTTGGTGAACCGCATGCCCTCTTTTGTGTTGGGAGAGAAGATTCCTTTCTCGATTGTGTTTTCCGAGAATGAACTTTTCTCCCTTACACCTCGTGTGTTCGGATCCGTCGCCTTTGTTCATGATGTCTCTCCAGGTCGTGGCAAGCTCTCTGTGTGAGCTGTCAAGTGCTTTTTGTAGGCTTCTCTCGTACCCAGAAGGGGTACCGTTGCTTTGATCCGCTAAGGCAGAAATACTTTGTTAGTGCTGACGTTACTTTCTTTGAGTCTGTCATGTATTTTTCTCCTACAGTTGACAAACTTGCTATATCAGGCTCTGACAATTAAATCTACATGCCTCCACCTCCTACTGTCGGTCCTCCAACCTCTACTCCTGCTCTACTACCACCTCCTCAGCCACCACCACCTCCACCTGCCCCTATGGTTCAGTTTTTGCCGCGTGTTTTTACTCGCAGGTCTCGCTCTGTTCCCTCTGCTCACAGGCCTTGCCCATCATCCAGCATGCCTCAGGTATGTAATGAGCATATTGTTTCAACTAATGGCAATACTGAGTTGTTTGTGCAGCAAGATTCAATACAGGATGAGAAGGTGCCCTCTCTAGAGGGAAACTTACAGGCTCAGGACATGACAGATGATCTTGATGTGCCAATTGCGTTGCGTAAGCAGAAACGGACATGTGCTACTTACCCTCTTGCAGCGCAGATTTCCTTAAGCAGACTGTCAGAGGATTTTAAAAGGTTTACCTTGGCACTATCAGCCGTGGAGATACCACGAACATATCAGGAGGCTCTTAGGGACAGTCAGTGGAGGTTGGCCATGGAAGAGGAGATGGTCGCACTACAGTCACGTGGTACGTGGAGCCTTGTTTCTGCTCCAGTTGACGCATCCGTTGTGGGATGTACATGGGTGTTCACTATGAAACACCGTGCAGATGGCAGTGTGGATCGCTATAAGGCGAGACTTGTGGCATATGGGTTCACCCAGACAAATGGGGATGATTATCAGCATACTTTCTCTCCGGTTGCCAGACATTCTAGACTGCATATTCTACTTTTTGTTGCTATAACACGAGATTGGCCCCACTACGAGCTTGATGTGAAGAACGTCTTCCTCTACGGTGATTTACAGGAGATCTATATGTAGCAGCCACCTGGGTTTACTTCTGAGGGGGAGTGTCAGAAGGTTTGCAGGCTACACAAGGTTATCTATAGCCTTAAGCAGAATCCAAGAGCATGGTTCCAGAAGCTCTCATATTTGATAGAGCAGCAGGGGTTTGTGCGATCGAATGCTGATCACTCCTTGTTTGTGCAAAGGACCCAAAGAGGTACTATTGTCATTCTTGTTTATGTTGATGACATTATTGTTATAGGGGATGACGAGCAAGGCATTCAGGGTGTCAAAGACTTCCTAGGTCAGCAATTTGTGACCAAGGACCTTGGACATCTACGTTACTTCCTTGGACTGGAGTTTGCCAGGAACCATCGAGGTCATGTGATGACCCAGAGGAAGTATGTTACAGATCTTCCAGAGACATGCATGGCAGATTGCAGACCGGCCACCACTCCTATTGACCCGAGCATGAAGCTCTATGATGCTGATAATGAGGAGGTCGACAAGAGGAGGTACAGAGACCTTGTTGGCAAGCTACTATATGTGACTATTACTATGCCCGACATATCCTTTGCGTGAGCAAAGTGAGTGAATTTATGGAGCATCCCAGACATGCACATATGGATGCAGTTCATATGTTTATGAGATATCTGAAGACTTCACCTAGTACGGGACTTCTTTTTAGAAGAGCACATCTCTCTCAGTTAGAACATGTGCAAATGCAGATTATGATGGGTGTCCAAAGGATAGAAAGTCTACATCAGGCTTTGTTGTATTCATAGGGAATTCTCTTGTTTCATGGAAGAGTAAGAAGTAGATTGTGGTTGCTAGATCAAATGCTAAGTCGGAATACAGGGCCATGGCGCAGGCCAACACTAAGATGATGTGGGTCAGATTTGTTCTTACTGACTTGACTATAGAGATGCCTCTCCCTATGCACCTCCAATGTGATAATTAGGTCTCTCTTTTCATTGCCAACAACCCAGCCGACATAGAGGTGAACGGTCACTACACTCGTGACATGATACAAAAAGGTCTTATTGTTGATTTAATATTTTTCCTTAACAAGAGCGTTGCTGGGCGAAATTTAGCAAACTTCCAATGCCAACATTGCCATTGAACTAGCCTTACACGAAGGCTCGTATTATACAGCAGACACATCTCACGATCAGCCTTCTGATAGTCAGACATCATTCACTGCATCTAAATATGCTCGTCTTCATCATCTACTGCACAACTCTAACAGTAACAGTAGTACTTCTACTCCCACTGTCGGTCTGGACACTACTTCAGGTACGATTGCAAACTTTGCCTCTGCTTCCAGACCTGCAAGGATCATTGATTCGGGTGCCTCAACACATCTGACGAGAGAGGGAGGGTAGTCTTCTTACCTCCTCACAGTCGTCTTCCTTTGTGATGATTGTTCGTGTTGCAAATGGAGCTCATTCACCTATTACTATTATGGGAATTATGGAGTTTTCCTTCAAACATTGGCTTACCGGAGTTCACTGCCCCTGATTTTTTGCAGTCTCTTATTTGATCACAAGTTGTGCATAGAACATAATTGTTGAGTTATCTTTGACAAGTTCTGTGATTATTTTTAGGACATCCGGACGAGATAGATTTTTAGTGGGGAACATGAGAAGAACGGGCTCTATTATCTTGATATCCCCTCTGATTTTGGTTTTACTGGTGTTGCATGTATATCCAATGATCCTCTTCTTTGGCATCTTCACCTCGATCATCCGTCCGCTAAAGCTCTCTTTAATATTCTCCAAACTTTCTACGCTCAAGCCATTTGAATGTGAGGTGTGTCAATTCGGGAAACATCATGGAGCATCTATCCATGCTCGTACTGAACCTTGTCGTAAAAACCCCTTCTCATTAGTCCATTGTGATATTTAGGGACCATGTCCGGTCCGTACGTTGAGTGGATATAAGTACTTTATCATTTTTGTTGATGATTACAGTCGATCATCTTGGGTCTATCTAATAAAAGAATGTTCGGAGATTAATAATATTGTTAAGAAGTTCTTCCATTAAGTCAGGAATATTTTCTCTAGTATTCAAATTTTCTGATCTGGTAATGCATTGGAATTTACTCAACATGATCTAATAAACTTCTTTACATCTCAGGGCATCATTCATCAAACATCAATTCCTTACATATCGCAGCAAATGGGTAGCGAAAAGGAAACTCAGACATCTATTAAATATTGCCCACTCCCTACTCACCCAGATGAAAGTTCCTAAAATTTATTGGGGTGATGTTATCCTGACTGTCGTCCATATTATTAACGGAGTTCCTTCTCCAACCCTAAATGGATCCATCCAGTCTCCCTGCTTTACCCAACTGAGTCACATTTTCCTCTACCCTTGTGAATTTTTGGATGTGTGGCATTTGTTCATAATTTTCACAATACAGACAAACTTTCTCCTCGTGCAACCAATTGGGTTTTCCATGTTTATTCTCGTACTCAAAAAGGTTACAGGAGTTATGATCCAACAGACATCGTTATTATATCTCAGCAGATGTAACCTTTTTTGAGCAAGACAACTTCTTCACTCAATCCGTTACAGATATTCCTCTTAACCTCTCACCTTCACCTATTGTCTATAAGCGAAAACAAACTTCTCCACCTCTAGAGGTCCATTTACCTGTTTCGTTGTTGCAGGATGATATGCCTTCTCCAAATGTCCCCTCCACTATTGTCCTGAAAGATCCTCAGGAGCTTCCCATTGCTCTACGCAGAACCAAGAGGCAATGTACTTTTGTACTTCTACTGCAAGTTTATCATCCACTGACAGAAGATATGCATATGCTCTCATGACTATTTCATTCCGATAAACCACCATAGGGCATTACAAGATCCAGGATGGCGACAGGCCATGAATAACGAGATGGATGGTCTTACTTTTAGAGGGACATGGGATCTAGTGCAATGTCCAAAGGGGATTAGACCTGTGGCATGCAGATGGATCTTCACGACCAAACAATCACCATACGGATCCATTAGCAAATTGAAAGCTCGTCCAATGGCCAAAGACTTTACTCAGACATATGGAATGGATTACTTTGACACATTCTCACCGGTTACACGAATGGGATCTATAAGGACTATGTGACAGCTAATAAAGCCTGGCCAATCTTTCAGTTAGATGTGAAACATGCATTCCTATATGGAGATCTTGATAAGGAGGTGTACATGATACAACCTCCGGGTTATGAAGTCGAGGGGGAGTGTGTATATCGATTTTGCACAGCAATATATGGTCTGAAGAAGAGCCCAAGGGCATGGTTCGACAGACTTAGTACAGAAATCAGTACTATTGGCTTTCAGAGAACAAATTCTCACTATTTTGTGTTCGTCAGGAGACGAACAATCGGTATTGTTGTTCTTGATGTCTATGTGGATGATATGGTTGTAACAGGTGACGATGATAAAGGGGTAATAGAGATCAAGGACTTTCTCCAAAAGGTGTTCATTACTAAGGACCTTCAACTGCTACGCTATTTCTTGGACATAGAAGTACCGCGTACTATAGAGGGCCTTCATCTCTCACAAAGAAAATATAGTCTAGACATCCTTACTGAAGCTGGATTACTTGGATGCAAGCCCTCTGGTTTTCCTGCAGATCCAAAGAAACACTCTACATCATATGATCCTATCTTCGAAGATGTTACTCGATACAAAAGTCTGGTTGGTAAACCTCTTTACTTCACTGTCACCAGACCAGATATTTCATATGCAATGAGCAGAGCTAGCCAAACCATGGAGCAACCTAGTTACAGTCAATGGCAGGATGTTCTCCATATTCTACAATACTTGAAGGAATCATCGGGTCATGGTCTCTTATATGCAGCAAAAGGGAACACTGATGTTATCGTATATGCTGATGTTGATTATACAAGCTCGTCAGAGGATCGATGCTCCACCAAAGGATATGCTATGATGGTTGGAGGTAACCTTGTTACTTAGAGAAGCAAGAAACAGATTGGTGTATCTCGATCCAGTACGGAAGCAGAATATAGGGCGATGGCTCAAGCTACATGTGAGATCACGTGGCTATTGACTTTTCTGTAGGAATTAGGCATTGTTATCACCATTCCTATTCCACTATACTACGACAACAAATCTGCTACATATATTGCCACAAATCTCGTCTTCCATGAGCAAACCAAGCATATAAAGATTGACTGCCATTTTGTTCGTAATGCTGTCAGAATTGGAAAGATTACTACTCCTCACGTCACCACAGATCTTCAGCTTGCAGATATATTCACAAAGGCCTTACCCAAGAAGCGCCTCTTGTGGATTGTCTCCATGTT
Organism: Ottelia alismoides; assembly: GCA_037367405.1. Taxonomy (NCBI): domain Eukaryota; kingdom Viridiplantae; phylum Streptophyta; class Magnoliopsida; order Alismatales; family Hydrocharitaceae; genus Ottelia; species Ottelia alismoides. The sequence continues at coordinate 44,435 of JAZKJV010000627.1, forward strand.
GGGCATGATTGATAAATATGCTCCAGCTTGAGGGGGAGTGTTAGTAGTTATTAAATTGTAACCTCGTTAGGGGCATTTATGTACTTCTCACATTGAGCTCTTTAGGGTTTTGTCCTATGTAAGGATCCCTAGACCTCTGGAATAAGCAAGAACTTCCTTCCACTCATTCTTTTCCACAGCGCTAAAATAGTGCAATGATGTGGCCTACGTAGGCCTCGAACACCAGATAAAGGCAATGAAAAAGTAGTGCAAAGGTCACGAGGAAATAGCAATGTAGTGAGATCATGAGTGGAGGTGGTGCAATATCAGATATCACGAAAAACCATTGAAAGAGATAAAGAGGCGATTCAAATAATGGGGCTTGGGTATGTTTTCCTTTGCATGTCCAAAGTCCATCGATTAAAAATAAAAAAGGAAGTGAAGTTTAAAAAACAAAAGGAAAGAGAGTGAGAAGTGTTTGAGTTATTTCGTTAGGCTATTTATGAAGTTGTGTAACCCTTCGGGGTCTTTTATGTAATTTCTCCTAATTGGTTGTATAGGGTTTCATACTATATAAAAAACTCAAGATACCTTGAATAAAACAAGTCATTCATTCTCTCATTCTTCTCCACATGGTATCAAAGAAACGGTCCTAGACCGAGGTTCTGATCTAATCTCCCCGTCACCACCGCTAGCCCTTACATGTTTCCCTCGCACGGGCCCTCTACATGACATAGCGCCCCACGCAAGGCCAAGCAGGTCGTCCTACAAGATCTGGAGGCGTTCTGCGCACTATCGTAGGGACGGTTACCCCCTATTGCAACATCTACAGATCCTTGAGAGCCCCTTGCGAGCGTTGCTAAACCCCTGGAACTGACATGGAGCCCCTCCTGTGATGCCTACAGGTCTGAAGACCCTCCTGTGTGATGTTGCAAGGATCATAGCCCATGTTTTATCGTCGTCGGGACCTGGACAACAACATGGAGACCCATTGCAGCCTCTTTGTTGCGTCGCCCGATCGTTTGGATCCCTTCTTCTTGTCGCCACAAGGCTTGGAACCCTCCTTCACCAGTCGTCAAGATTCATCTGTTCCATTGGATGCTTCTGAGTCCTCTCGCACACTCCTAGGTCTCTGCACGATCGTCATGAATTGTCCTTGATGTTCAGTTAGGACATTTGATGCTTGATCAAGACAAATATATTCTTTGGGTCACTTTTTCTTGACATAGATGATCACCATAACATCAACAGAGCCCAAGCCCTTGTACCTGACTTCTTTTGTGATGGTACAAGGCACTTCTATCACTCGTCTAATGAAGTCTCTACAGAATTCTACTCCAAGGGAGATTACTTCTACTACGTATTTAGCTACTACATCAGATATTGTAGCCAACTCTGCCTCTGCACTAGAATCGACCTGAATAATTGACTCTGGTGCATCTACTCACTTGATTGGAGAAGGTAGTTTTCTGACCTCTTCTCAACCCTCTTCCACTGTGAAGTCAGTTTGGGTAGCCAACGGTGTTCATTCTCCTGCTACGACCATTGGAAATATGGAGTTCTCCTCAAAGCTTAGGCTCTCTGGCATTTACTGTGTACCAAATTTTCCTTTGAGCCTCTTCTCAGTTCATAAGGTTTATATTGAATTGAATTGTCGAGTGATTTTTGATGAGTCTCATTACTATTTTCAGGACATTCGGACGATGCAGATTTTTGGTGGGGGACATAAGAAGAACGGTCCTTACAATCTTGATATCCATGTCGACTCAACCTTTGCAGATACTACCTCTGTATGAGGTGACCCGTTCCTGTGGCATTTACGGCTTGTTCACCCATCTTCCAAATATCTTTCTCATATGTTTCCTGGATTGTCATCTCTGAAACCTTTTGAGTGCAAAGCATGCCAGTTTGGCAAATACCATTATTCTTCTTTTCCACCCAGGATTGAGCCATGTCGATCATTATCTTTCTCTTTAATCCATTGTGATATTTGGAGACCTTGCCCTGGGTCTATTTGATCAAGGAGCAACCTGAAATTAATAACAATGTCAAGACTTTCCTTCAGCTTATTAAAACATTTTTATTTACATGTATTCAAACTATCAGGACTGACAATGCTCTTGAGTTCACGAAACATGACTTGGTATCTTCTTTGCCACTCATGGGACCCTTTACCAGACCTCTTGTCCATATACCTCACAACAGAATGGGATAGCAGAAAGGAAAATATGCCACCTTCTAAACATTTTTCATACATTGCTAACTCACATTAGGTTCCCAAAACCCACTGGGGGGATGTTGTTCGTATTGCATCATCAATAGGGTCTCGTCTTCAGTCCTCAAGGGGGCAACTCCTTTCTCACTCTCATATCTTAATGAGGAACCTTGTCCACTTCCATTGAGAATTTTTAGTTGCATTGCCTTCGTACACTATTGCGAGAAAACGTAAAATTGTTTATTCATTGAGCCCTAAGCTCTCTTATATAGGGAGAGACCTATGTGCAAATTACACAGAGTAGACAAAAGAACAAGAAAATATGTAATGAAGGTACAAAAATATAGAACATATCTTGACACTCCCCCTCAAGATGGAGCATAGATATCAATCATGCTCAACTTGGATGAACACTTTTGGAAGGGCCCTCTAAGTAGAGCTTTGGTGAAGATGCCTGTCGTCTGGTCCCCTGAACTGACATGAGATGTAGAGATGAAGCCCTTCTGAATCATGTCGCATATATAATGACAATCAACCTCAATATGCTTTGCCCTCTCTTGAAATGCAGGATTATTAGCAATGAATAGTGCGGCCTGATTGTCGCATTCCAGCGACATAGGAAGAGGAACATCTATATGTAAGTCGATTAGGACTGCTCGAGCCCACATCATCTCTGTACATGCTTGTGACATCGCTAGATACTCAGATTCAGCACTAGATCTAGCAACAACAGTGTGCTTCTTACTTTTCCATGAGACGAGAGAATCTCCAATGAATATAGTAAATCCTGAAGTGGATTTCCTGTCCTTGGGGCATCATGCATAGTCTGCATCTGCGCATGCTGAGATAGTCATAGAATCACCCCTTTTAAATAGAAATCTTGCACCTGGAGATGATCGAAGCGCAGGTGCCACATGAAGGAGGAGACAGGTCCAGCATAAAGAGAAGAAATGTCAGCATATGGAGTCTAGGTTAAGCAATAGAGGCCATCTTGCTCACGGCCACACCCAATCACTTTGCCTGTAAGGATGTCCCGAAACACAAGTAAAGATGGGTCAAAATAGCTCGACAATTTAAATCTTTTGTAATCTGATTGATAGATAATAAGTTCGAAGAAAAGTCAGGTGCATGTAGCACATTCTGTAAATGCATAGAGGGTGTCAAACTAATCCCCCCATGTACTGTAATTGGGCAATGGGTCCCATCTACAATAACCACCGTGCGTCCGGGAGGGACATATCTGTATGTTGTAAGTTGATCCACAATTGATGCATGGCACCAGAATCCATAATCCATTCAACGACATCAGATCCACAAGTGCTAGTGAGCACATAAGTACTACTTGAAGTACTAGTGAGGCTGAGGAAGTCACATCAGAGTGACTCTTAAAGGCTGAGGAATAAATGACAGGATTGGCTAGAGGTATAATGCCCTTCAATCGTGCTACAAGATCATCAAACATCTAATCCATAGAGGAGGCAGCTGGAGGCTCAATTTGCTCAGCCACACAAGCAGAGGCAGGAAATCCATGCGAAGAGTAGCATGTATCTTAAGTATGTCCAAAACGATGGCAGAAGGTGCAGGGTTGACGAACACGACCTCCTCAGTCGCGAAGTCCTCGTCCACGAAACTGAGAAGCACCTCCTCGACCTCGAGAGGCAGCCATTGCAGAAGAAGTCTGACTGGCAATGGAAGTAGGAACAGTGATCCGACTGAGCCTACGAAAGGCTTCCTCCATTGGAGGAATAGTAGAGTTTGCCAACATATTCAGGATCAAGGGCTGCCCAGAACACACTAACCATGGTGGCATTCCGATAAGTCTTCTGTTGCTCAGGGGTAGACGCCAGAGGCATGAAGCTATATAGCTTCTTGTTGGGAAAAATAAGAGACTTGTTTATACCATACGCCCTAGGCTCTCTTATATAGGAGAGTAGCCTATGGGTAAATTACATCAAGAGTCCAGAAGAAAAGATAAATATGAAACGGTACAAAAAAACATAACATATATCTCTACACTCCCCCTCAAAATGGAGCATAGATGTCGATCATACTCAGCTTGGACGAGCACTTCTGGAATGTCCCTCTAAGTAATGCCTTGGTAAAGATATCTGCAGTTTGATCCCCCTGAGCTAACATGAGATGTAGAAATAAACCCCTTCTGAATCATATCTCGTATAAAGTGACAATCAAGCTCAATGTGTTTGGTTCGTTCATGAAATGTTGGATTATTGGCAATAAATATAGCAGCTTGATTGTCGCATTCCAGAGCCATAGGAAGTGGGACTTCTATATATAGATCTGTAAGAACAGCTTTCACCCACATCATTTCTGTACTGACCTGGGTCATAACCCTATATTCAGACTGAGCATTGGATCTGGCTACAACAGTTTGCTTCCTGCTTCTCCATGAGACGAGAGAGTTTCCAACATACACAGCAAATCCAGTGGTGGACTTCCTATCCTTGGGGCATCCTGCGTAATCTGCATCTGCACACGCTGAAATAGCAATCTCCTTGTCTTTCTTGTACAACAGACCTGCACCTGGAGATGATTTAAGATGCTTGAGTATCATATGTATAGCATCCATATGTACCTGACGTGGTTGCTCCATGAAATGGCTCACCCGACTAACAACAAAAGAGATATCGGGTCTGGTAATAGTAACATAAAGAAGTTTGCCCACGAGTTCTCTGTATCTTCTCTTATCCACCTCATCAGTGTCATCATCATATAACTTCAAGCTCGGATCCATGAGTGTAGTGGTCGGTCGGCATCCAAGCATTCATGTTTCACTCAACAGGCCAATGACATATTTCCTCTGGGTCATTACCAGTCCATGAGGATTTCTGGCGAACTCCAGTCCCAGAAAATATCTAAGGACTCCAAGATCCTTGGTGACAAATTCACAACTCAGCATTTCTTTCGCCCTCTGAATTCCTTGCCCATCATCACCTGTAATCAAGATATCATCTGCATAGACCATAATTGCGATAATACCTCTGGATGTCTTCTGTATGAACAGGGAATGATCTGCATTGGAACGTCTGTACCCATGTTTTTCAAACAAGTCTGAGAGCTTCTGGAACCAAGTTCTGGGGCTCTGCTTAAGGCCATAGACGGCCTTATGAAGTCTACACACCTTAGAACATTCCTCCTCAACAGCAAAACTAGGTGGTTGTTGCATGTAGACTTCCTCCTGCAAGTCACCATATAAAAATGCATTCTTAACATCTAACTAGAATAGTGGCCAATCACGAGTAACCGCAACAGAAAGAAGGATCCATAGGATGGAATGGTGAGCAACCTGTGAGAATGTATCAAGATAATCCACCCCATATGTCTGTGTAAATCCACGAGCAACCAGGCGTGCCTTGTATCTGTCAATGCTGCCATCTGCATTCTGCTTAAATGTGAAGACCCACTTGTAGCTCACTGTAGACACATCGGTAGGTGCAGGGACAAGGCTCCAGGTACCTCTTGACTAAAGAGCAGCCATCTCTTCTTCCATGGCTAAACGCGATCTACTATCCTTCAATGCATCTTGGTAATTCCGTGGAATATCCACCGCAGATAATGCAATGGCAAAGCTCCTGAATTCCCCACATAAACGATCAAAAGAAATTGTGGATGCTATAGGATATGACGCGCAGCTGCGCTTCTGTTTGCGAAGTGTAATAGGTAGATCCAAATCACTTGCATCCTCATCTGGCCTCTGCACATCCTTCTCAGGTAAATCGTTAGATCCATCAATATTGAGTATATTCTCAGAACATACCTCAGGCGAGCTAGATGATGAGCGATGACCATGAGCAGAAACAGGCCGACGGGTATAGTGGAGTGGCAATGGGGGAACATGAACTGTAACAGGAGGTGTAGGAGATGTAGGTAGTGGTGAAAGTGGTGGTGGTGGTGGCATGTATATGACTTCATTAGTGTCCGAGGATACCAACCAATCACCTGTAGGAGAGAAGTACATAACAGACTCAAAAAAGGTGACATCAGCACTAACAAAGTATTTCATGCGCAACGGATCATAACACATGTGCCCTTTTTGTGTCCTGGAGTACCCGACGAAAACACACTTGACAGCCCTAGGAGAGAGCTTGTCAATACCTGGAGACAACTGGTGGACAAAGGCAACAGAGCCAAACACACGTGGGGTAAGAGAGAACAATTCTTTTTCAGGGAAAACAAGGGAGAAAGGAATGTTCCCACCTAAGACAGACGACGGCATGCGATTAATGAGATAACACGTCGTTAGAACAGTATCGCCTCAGAAAGAATGAGGAACATGACTATGTATGAGAAGCGTCCTGGTGACAGGAAGAAATGACAATGTTTCCTTTCTGCAACTCCATTTTGTTGGGAAGTATAGGCACAGGAAGTTTGGTGGATAATCCCTTGCGTTGAAAAGTAATTTGAGAGAGTATGAGCACAAAATTCTAAGGCATTATCGCTTCTCACAATCTTTACAGACGTAGAAAAAACATTACGAACTTCATATATGAAATTTATGATAACATTCCTAGCTTCAGATTTATTCTTTAACAAAAAACCCACGAAACACTAGAAAAATCATCCACAATGACCATATAAAACATGTGTCCCTGACTATCAGAAACATGACTAGGACCCTAGATATCAACGTGAAACAACTCAAACTTGGAGTTACTACTCCGACTCTGATGATTGGGAAAGGTAGACCGATTATGCTTTCCCAACTGACAAGCCTCACATTGGATGGACAATGTAAATCCTTTGTAAGTTGGCTAATGGACAACAAATTCATAAAAAAAATCAGGTGCGTGCAGCACATTCTTGAGGTGCATAGAAGGTGTCAGCCTAATCTCCCCCTGACCAGTAATCGGGAGTGCGTCCCATTAGCAATAACCACGGTACGGCCTGGAGGAACCTGTCGATAGGCTGTAAGTAAACCTCGATCACCACGCAGGTGATGTGTGGCACCAGAGTCCATAATTCACTCTAAAGTATCAGATCCACTACTGCCAGTAAATGCATAAGTGTTGCATGAGGTACTAGTGGATGTATAAGCAGCAACGTCAGAATGACTCTCAGAGGCAGGCGTTGATGCAATACGACCGGATGGAGGAATAATACCCCTCAGACGGGCTACAAGATCATCAAATCGTTGATCCAAAGAGGAAGCAGAAGGAGGTTCAATCTGTTCAGCTACTCGTGCAGAAGCAGGAAATCATGTTTTGAATAGCGCGTGTCCTCAGTATGTCAAGAACGGTGGCAGAAGGTCCATGATGGCCGAACACGACCTCCTCTGCCTCGAGGTCCACGACCACAAAACTAAAGATGGCCCCCACGACCTCGACATGCTGCCATAACTGAGGCAGTATGATTGGCAGTATATGAAGGAACAGTAATACGACTCAGTCTGTGAAAGGCTTCCTCCATCGGAAGAATAGTGGAATCCGCCAAGATCTGAGAACGTGCTACCTCGTACTCTGGATCTAGGGCTGCCAGGAATACACCAACTATAGTGGCATTCTGGTATGTCTTCTGTTGCTCAGGAGTGGATGTGAGAGGCATGAAGCTGTAGAGCTTCTCAAACATTCCACGTAAAGATGTGTATTATGAGTGTAGAGGTCGGCCATTCTGTTTGATTGCGAAGATGTCATGGCGGAGTTGCAGAATCATCGTCTTATTCTTTGCCTGTGAATATGTAGCAGCCAGAATATCCCACATTGCTTTTGCAGTGGGCTGATGGAGAATATCATTTGCAATCTCAATTGCCAAAGTTCCTGATAGCAAAACCTTGGCATACGCATAATCTGTCTCCCATGGGGCGTTGACCCCAGTCTTCTCAGCAGGCTCTTCCTCAGTAAGAATAAGCTTCTTACCAGTCGACTTCATCATACTCTTGAACTGCATTGCCCACAGTTCGTAGTTTGACCCGTCCATCTTCATAATAAGCGCAGGACCTCTGAAGGCGCCTACAGATGGGATATATGTCTTGCTTTATGACATGATGATAATGGAAGACTAGGGTTGTAGACTGAAGATATGATTATCTACACTGACATTCACGGGTTCGGTTGTATAAGCAAACAAACCCATTAACGTGGGGACGCGGGCGAAGGTCTCCTTGCTGACGAAGATACCCTAGGGTTCGTTTGGTTGCAGGGTTGGGTACAATTCATAGGGCTGGGTGAATAGTAAACTGTGAAGATGGGATACCCCTGTGAATCTGAATAGTACCCAACCCAACCCAACCCTGCCCAACCCTGCAACCAAACGAACCCCTAGGGTGGTCGAACCCTAGAGAGAGGTGTCGTGCACTAGGCGATATGCAGCCAAGTCACAGCGCACAGGGAGCAGAGGTGCGCGCGGAGATGGAGGAGCGCCGAGGAGCATGCGGGAGACGTAGCGCACGGAGGCCGAGGGCCTAGGCGACGCGCGGAGGAGCGCGCGAGGTCCTGGCGGCGCGCAAAAGAGCGTAGAGGAGCGCACGCGGCCTGGCGGAGTGCGGAGGAGCACGAGGCCTGGCGGCGCGCGAAGGAACGCGCGGGGCCTGGGCGACCTTGGCGGCGCGCGGAGGGCTTGGAGGTGGGGCTAGGGTTAGGGTTTGGTTCGAGAACTCCGGTCTAGGACCGTCGCTCTAATACCATGTTGGGAAAATAAGAGACTTGTTTATTCCATACGCCCTAGGCTCTCTTATATAGGAGAGTAGCCTATGGATAAATTACATCAAGAGTCCAGAAGAAAAGATAAATACGAAACGGTACAAAATAACATAACATATATCTCTACACTTCTCAAACATCCCACGCAAGGACAAGGTTCAGGAAAGCGGTATGCGTATGCGTTCGAACAGGTCACTGAATAGCGATTAAGCGGTATGCGGGGGCATATGCGGGGTATATGCGGTTCTACACGGTTTCCTAATTTTTTATTGAAAAATAAATAAATATATACAAAATGACTACAAGAGAACTAAATTTATGTATAATTGTGATCCAACAGAAGATCAAAGAAAAATAACTTTCATATAGAGTTCAAACTGTATCAATCAAATATTAATACTTCAATAGAACGGTTAGAACACAAAATAATTGACAATAATCAACAAAATAGAAAAGTAAGCACACAAAATGCCTCTATTGTAGAATATATTGTCATTTGTCTCTGTCATTATCTTTATAATTGATCCTCCATCAAAAGTACCATAGTTTACATATAATATATTGCATTCATTATAACTATTAGTTGACTAAATTAGTTTGCTAATATATTGGCACATTATTATTTTTCTTCCTCGCATGTTTACTCTAATCTCACAGTACAACTACTTTGACGATGGATTTAAATGGCCATGGATGCTTGGTTGGCATACATGCAAAAGTAAGGAAAAACGTGGTACAAATAACACAATAAAATCGTGGCAAAAATTTAAAAAAATAAAATGTGTATGTGGCCGCACAGACCGCATAGGCGGCCGCACAGCATGTATATGCGGCCCGCAAAAGCATACATGGCGCATAATGCGGGGCTTCATGAAAGCGGTGTGCTAAAGGCACTGCATACGCATATGTGGCCGCATATGCGGCCGCACAGACCGCTTTCATGAACACTGCACAAGGATGTATATAGCGAGTGGGGAGGACATCCATTCTGCTTGATAGTAAAGATATCATGCTGGAACTGTAGAATCTTTGTCTCATTCTTCGCATGAGAATAAGCGGCAGCAAGAATATCCCACATCGCCTTGGATGTGGGTTGATGAATTATATCATTGGCAATCTCTAATGCCAATGTACCTGAAAGTCAAACCTTGGTATAAACATCATCCGCCTCCCATGAGGCGTTAACCCTAGTCTTCTCGGTCGGTTCTTCCTCAGTAAGAATGTGTTTCTTACCTGTAGACTTCATCATGCGCATGAATTGCATAGCCCACAGTTCATAATTTGACCCATTCATCTTTACTATAGGCGCAGAACCTCTGAAGGCGCCTATGGAGGAACCTCGACCGTGTTTTCTGACATAACAAAGACTAGAGATGAAGACTAAATACTGGCTTGTCTACACTGACATAGAGATATATAATTGCATGTGTAGACTCATGCAACCAATCTCATCAAAAAACAGAAGACCCCGACGACGGCGCCTTTAGGAGAGGAGGTGGGGGGTCTGCCTGCGTGGATGGGAGGGTTGCGAGGACCCAGGCGTGCGGCTGTGAGGTGCATAGGTAGAGGCAAGAGCCACGCAGGAGGGAGCCAGGCGGCGAGGTGCTTAGACAGCACCGGCAAGGACTACACTGGGGCTTAGGCAGGGGCAGTGGGGGGTCAGGCGGGGGCGGCGGACCACGCGGGGGCCCAGGCGAGAGTGGCAGGGCCCAAGCAGGGGCTGCGGAGGCCCAGGCGGGGGCGGCAAGGACCTAGGCGGAGGCGGCGAGAGCCACGCGGGGGCCCAGGTGGTGGCAAGGGGCAGCGACGCCCTGCATGGAGAGGAGGAGAGGAGAGGGAGGGGCTGAGGGTTAGAGTTTCGGAGCTCCGGTCTAGGATCGCCGCTCTGATATCATGTTGGGAGAAAATGTAAAATTTTTTATTCCTTGTGCCCTAGGCTCTCTTATATAGGGATAGACCTATGGGAAAATTATATAGAGTAGACAGAAGAACAGGAAAATATGTAACGAGGGTATAGAAATATAGAACATATCTCGACATACACAATTTTCAGGCTGTAGATAAATTGTCTCCTCGTGCTATCAAGTGTGTTTTCCTTTGATATTCGCATACCAAAAGGGGGTACAGGTGCTACGGTCCTACATGTCATCGTTACTACATTTCTGCAGATCGTTACTACATTTCTGCAGACGTCACTTTCTTTCAACAAACTAGTTATTTTACTCGGTTTGTCAGTGACATACCCTTAGAGCTCCCTCTACCACCCATTGTCTACAAAAGGAAACATACTAGTCATTCTAAACATATACCGTTACTTATTCCTTATTTGCAGGATGATGTACCAGCTTCCATTGTCCCCACTAATGCAGTTTTGAATGCTCCACCAGAACATCCTATAGCTTCGCGCCGGACAAAAAGGAAATGTACTATACATCATGTGTCATATTTTACTTCCACTGACAGTATCCAGCAGTGACAGGCAATTTGCAGATGCTCTTATGGCTATTATTATTCCATGTGATCATTACAGTGCATTGTAGGACCATGGTTGGAAAAAAACCACAGATGAGGAGATGGACACACATACATCGAGGGGGACGTTGGATCTTGCGTCGTGTCCTACAGGTGTCAAGTCTGTTGCATGTCGATGGGTTTTCATGACCAAACAGTCTCCTGATGGTTCTACTAACGGGCTAAAAGCCAGGCTTGTGACAAAGGGATTTACTAAGACGGGTGGATTATTTTAAGACGTTTTCTCACGTGGCTAGGATGGGTTCAATTCGCACTATTCTCTCTTTTGCAGCTAACAAGAATTGTCCAATCTTTCAGCTTGATGTGAAGAATGCAAATCTATACGGTGACCTTGAAGATAAGGAATATATGATGCCGCCACCCCTCCGTCGAGGAGGAGTATGTGTGCCGACTTTGTAAGGCCATTTATGGTCTAAAGAAGAGTCCACGAGCTTGGTTTGGCAGGCTTACTATTGAGATAAGCTCTCTTGGCTTACACCGGACAACATCTGATTATTCTGAGGCACTAGACAATGATCTACTGGCACCGTGATACTTGTTGTCTATGTAGATGATATGGTCGTTACTGGTAATGACAGATGCATTATAGAGACCAAGGCCTTCCTCCAAAAGGTATTTGTCACCAAGGACCTTGGTCAACTCCGATACTTCCTCGGTATTGAGGTGATGTGCATTACAAAGAGATTACATCTATCGCAGCGAAAATACTGCTTGGATATTCTTACAGAGGCCGGTTTACTTGAATGTAAACCATCTGGCATCCCAGCAGAGCTGCAGAAACATGTTACATCCACTAATCCTGAGTTTGAGGACATTACCCAATATAAAAGCCTCGTGGGCAAACAGATCTACCTCACCGTTACTAGGCTTGATATATCGTATGCTGTAAGTACAGCCAGTCGTCATATGGAGAGACCTCTTTACAGTCACTAGAAGGATGTTCTTCTGATCCTTCGATATTTGAAGGAATCTCCAAGGTGAGGCCTCTTCTACAAAGTCAATGGTCACACTGATGTCACCGCTTATGCAGATGCAGATTATGCCAGCTCAATTGAGGACTGACGATCCATTACATGCTATGCTATGTTTGTTGGTGGCAACCTTGTTACATGGCGAAGTAAGAAGCAGACAATGGTTTAAAGATCGAGTGCAGAGGCAGAATATATGGCAACGGCCCATGCCACGTACTTGTGAGATTACCTGGCTAGTCTCCTTTTTACAGGAGCTTGGACTTCCTCCTACTACTCAAGTACCTCTATATTATGATAACAAGTATGCTACATACATTGCCACCAATCCCGTATTTCATGAGCAGACTAAGCACATTGAAGTTGATTGTCGCTTCATTCGAGATTCGGTGTGAGGAGGAAAGATCATTACACCTCATAGCTCCACAGACATTCAACTTGCAGATATATTAACGCAAGCACTACCAAAAAAACGTCTCTCGTTGATAATTTCCAAGTTGAGCATGATCGATAGATATGCTCCAACTTGAGGGGGAGTGTTAGAGTTATTTCGTTATTATGGAGTCGTGTAACCCTTGTGGGTCTTTTGTGTAATTTCTCCTTTTTGTCTCTCTAGGGTTTCATGCTATATAAGTATAAACATATATATTATCTACTTACGTAGTCTCTTATTATTTTCATTTTCTGCAATACTCTTTATGTAATTTACCTATAGGCTACACTCCTATATAAGAGAGCCTAGGGCTGATGGAATAAACATCTTCTTCTATTTTCTCAACATGGTATCAGAGCGACGGTTCTAGACCGGAGTTCTTGAAACCCTAACCCTATCCCCACCCGCGTGCCTCTCTCTCTCGTCGTCGGCCCCCACCCACGCCACTGGTCGTGTGCCTCTAGCCCCGTGCACCTCGCCTGCGGTGAGCTTCACACCTCTCGCGCTCCATCTGTGCCACATCGCGCGTCTGTGTGCGCCCCATCGCTCGTATGTGTGCGCCCCATCTGCGCTCCATCGCGTGTCTGCCTGCGCTCCTCCAGCGCACTGCGTGCGCCCCTACCTGCGCCCCTCCAGCACATCGTGCGGCCGGCGCATGCCCTAGCGCTCTCCAGCGCGCACGCCTCGCGCAACATCTTGCGCACTTCCTTCGCTCGCTCTCGCGATCTCTCGCGTATCTTCGGTGCCCCCTATCGCATGCTATCTGTTGTTTGTTTGTAACTCTTGAACCAGCCCTGCACAACCCTGTTTCTAGCACGCACATCGCCAACGGAATGGGTTTGGTTGCTTGAAGTCTACACCTGCAACTAAACCCATCTATGTCCGTGTAGACGATCTTATCTTCAGTCTATCGTTCCAGTCTTCTGTTACCAGTATGTCAGAAAGCAAGGCGGATATTCCATCTATAGGCGCCTTTCGAGGTCCAGCTCCTATCGTAAAGATGGATGGTACGAACTATGAACTGTAGGCGATGCAGTTCATGAGTATGATGAAGTCAACTGGTAAGAAGCACATTCTTATCGAAGAAGAGCCTGCTGAGAAGACTGGAGTTAATGCCACGTGGGAGGCAGATGATGCATATACCAAAGTCTGGTTATCTGGAACTTTGGCGATCGAGATTGCCAATGATATTTTTCATCAGCCCACAGCTAAAGCAATGTGGGATATTCTGGAGGTCACATACTCTCAAGCGAAGAATGAGACAAAGATTCCGCAACTCCAGCATGACATATTCACCATTACGCAGAATGGTCGCCCTCTACACTTACTCTACACATCCTTGTGAGGGATGTTCGAGAAGCTGTACAGCTTCATGCCCCTGACAGCCATGCCAGAGCAACAGAAGACCTACCGAAATGCGACTATGGTAGGAGTTTTCCTTGTTGCCCTTGATCCAGAATATGAGGCGGCACGGTCCCAGATCTTGGCAGATTCTACTATTCCTCCTATGGAGGAAGCCTTTCACAGACTGAGTCGCATCACCGTCCCTTCTACGGCAACGAATCAGACTGCTTCAACAATGGCTGCCAACAGAGGCCGTGGAGGCCACCATCATATCCGTGGTCGTGGTCCCCGTGGAAGAGGAGGCCATATTCGACCAATATGTACCTACTGTCATCGCACCGGACATACTGAGGATACATGCTACTCTAAGCATGGATTTCCTGCATCCGCACGGGTCGCCGAGCAGATAGAGCCGCCATCTGCTGCTTCTTTGGTTCAGCATTTTGATGATCTCGTTGCCCGTCTAAGGGGCATTATTCCTCCATCCGGCCCAGCACCCACTACTGAGAACCAGTCTGATGCTGTTGCACCCGCTTCTGCCTCTACCAGTACATCAGGTAGCACATTTGCACTTACTAGTAGTGGATCAGATACTTCAGCATGGATTATGGACTCTGGAGCCACACATCACCTTTGTGGCGATCAAAGTCTACTTACAAGATACAGACACATTCCTCCAGGTCGAACAGTGGTCATTGCTAAGGGCACAAATTCCCCAAATACTGGTCAGGGGGAAATTAGACTGACATCATCCATGCAGCTCAAGGATGTGTTACACGCACCTGATTTTTCAATGAACTTATTATCTATCAGCCAAATTACAAAGGATTTACAATGTCGGATGATTTTTTATCCATCTTCTCTTGTTTTTCAGGACATCCTTACGGGCAACGTGATTGGTCGTGGCTATGAGCAAGGAGGCCTCTATCGCCTTATTCAGACTCCTTTTGCTGGAACCTCATCCCTACCTACTGGATCCGTATCTCCTCTGCTATGGCATCTGCGCTTTGGACATTTACCGCTTCAGAAGTTGCGTCGTGTGTTACCCCAGGGTCTGCCTCACACATCTATCCAATGTGAGGCCTGTCAGTTGGGAAAGCATCATCGGTCTACCTTTCCCAATTGTCAGTGTCGGAGTAGTACCTCCAAGTTTGATATTTCATATTGATATCTGGGGTCCGAGTCGTGTTCCTGATCATCAGGGACACAGATTTTATATAGTTATTGTGGATGACTTCTCTCGTGTGTCATGGGTGTTTTTATTAAAGAATAAATCTGAAGCAGGGAATATTATTATCAATTTTATTAATGAGATTCGTAATGTTTTCTCCACAACTGTTAAAATTGTGCGAAGTGATAATGCCCTGGAATTGTGTACTCATGTCCTAGCCAGTTACTACTCATCCCAAGGGATTATCCACCAGACATCCTGTGCCTATACCTCCCAACAGAATGGGATTGCTGAAAGGAAACATCGCCACTTACTAGATGTCACCAGGTCACTTCTTATACAGAGTCATGCTCCTTATTCGTACTGGGGTGACGCGGTTCTCACAGCTTGCTACCTAATCAACCATATGCCGTCCTCTGTTCTAGGTGAAAAGATTGCTTTCTCCCTTATCTTCCCTGGTAAAGATTTGTTTTCTCTTACTCCTCGTGTGTTTGGTTCAGTTGCCTTTGTCCACCAGTTGTCTCCCGGTACTGACAAGCTCTCTCCTAGGGCTATCAAGTGTGTGTTTGTTGGGTACTCCAGAACGCAGAAGGGGTACAAGTGCTATGATCCCTTGCGCAGGCGGTATCTTGTTAGTGCAGATGTTACGTTTTTTGAATCCGTAATGTATTTCTCATCCTCAGGTGATCAGTTGATACCTCCACCTAATACTGATGTTATTTATGTGACACCACCACCACCACCACCATCATCTGCACCTCCTATTACAATACCTGTTTCACCACTACCATTTCACTATACCCGCAGGTCTGCTCCAGCTCATGGTCATGACTCATCACCTAGCTCGCCCAAGGTATGTTTAGACGATATTACTACTGATGGATCTGACGATGTTTCTGAGCAGGATGTGTTACAGACGACAGACGAGGACATGGTTGACTTAGATGTTCCTATTGCTATACGCAAGTCGAAGCGAAGCTGCGCCTCACATCCTTTAGCAGCTTCTGTGTCTTTTCAGCATCTAACTGGAGATTTCAAGAACTTTGTCGTTGCTTTGTCAGCTGTAGATATTCCACGGAGTTACCAAGACGCTATGAAGGATAGTAGATGGCGTCTAGCAATGGAGGAAGAAATGGCGGCACTTCAGTCTAGAGGCACTTGGAGTATGGTTCCTATACCTGCAGATGTGTCCCCAGTGAGCTGCAAATGGGTATTTACAGTAAAGCAGAATGCAGATGGCAGTATTGACAAATACAAGGCCCGTCTTGTTGCTCGAGGCTTTACACAGACATACAGGGTGGACTATCTTGATACATTCTCGCCAGTAGCCCGCCATTCCACTCTACGGATCTTACTGTCTGTTGTGGTTACTTGTGACTGGCCACTATATCAATTGGAAGTAAAGAATGCTTTCTTATATGGTGACTTACAAGAGGAAGTCTACATGTAACACCCACCTGGTTTTGCTGTTGAGGGGGAGTGTTCCAAGGTGTGCGGACTTCATAAGGATATCTATGGCCTTAAGCAGAGTCCCAGAGCATGGTTTCAGAAGCTCTCAGATCTTTTTGAGAAACAGGGATACAAACGTTCAAATGCTGATCATTCTTTGTTTGTACAAAAGACTTCCAGATGTATTATTGCCATCATGGTCTATGTAGATGACATCTTGATTACAGGTGATGATGTACAAGGGATAAAGAAGTTGAAAGAAATGCTGGGTAGCGAATTTGTCACCAAGGACCTTGGAGTCCTTAGATATTTTATGGGACTGGAGTTCGCCAGAAATCCGCATGGGTTGGTAATGTCTCAGAGAAAATATGTCACTGACCTGTTGAGTGAGACAGGAATGCTTGGCTGCCGACCTGTTACTACACCGATGGATCCCAGTATGAAGCTATATGATGGTGATACAGAGGAGGTGGATAGGAGAAGATACAGAGAACTGGTGGGCAAACTCCTATACGTCACTATTACCAGGCCCGACATAGCCTTTGCTGTGAGTCGAGTGAGCCAGTTCATGGAGCAACCACGTCAGGTTCACATGGATGCAATACAGATGATACTCAGGTACCTCAAGTCATCCCCAGGTGTGGGTCTGTTGTTCAAGAAAGGCAAGGTGATCAATATCTCAGCCTGTGCAGATGCAGATTATGAAGGGTGTCCCAAGGACAGGAAGTCCACCTCTGGGTATGCTGTGTATGTCGGAGATTCCCTAATCTCGTGGAGGAGCAAGAAACAAACTGTGGTAGCAAGGTCTAGTGCTGAATCTGAATATAGGGCTATGGCCCAAGCCAGTACAGAAATGATGTGGGTAAAAGCTGTGCTTACAGATCTACATATAGAAGTCCCACTTCCTATGGCTTTAGAGTGTGACAATCAGGCGGCATTGTTTATTGCAAACAATCCAGCATTCCATGAACAAACCAAGTACATTGAAGTTGATTGCCACTTTGTAAACATATATTAGTTTCCTTTGTATTTCTCTGTTATTTTTCCTTTCTGACGTATGCTTTATGTAATTTACCCATAGGCTACTCTCCTATATAAGAGAGCCTAGGGCTGATGGAATAATCATAGCTTCTATTTTTCCCAACATGGTATCAGAGCGACGGTCCTAGACCGGAGTTCTTGAAACCCTAACCCTAGACGTACCCCCCACCCGCGAGCCTCTCTCTCTCCGCCGTCGGCGCCTCCTCCACGCCTCCGTGCGTGCGCGCCCTCGCGCTCTCGCGCTTACGCCTGCGCGCCCCTTAGCGCCATCTAGCGCGCTCCAGCGTGCTCCAGCGTACCCTTGTGCGCCCTCCAGCGCGTATCTCAGCGATCTGTGCGCACCTCATTTCACGTGTGTGCGCCCCTGAAAGCGCATGTGCGTGTGCCCCTGAATATCTAGAGCGCACACCGTCAACTAAATGGGTTTGGTTGCTTGAAGTCTACACATGCAACTAAACCCGTCTATGTCCGTGAAGACGAATCTTATCTTCAGTCTATCGCTCCAGTCTTCGATTTCCAGTATGTCAGAAAGCAAGGCGGATATCCCATCTATTGGCGCCTTTCGTGGTCCAGCGCCGATTGTAAAGATGGACGGTACAAACTGTGAACTGTGGGCCATGCAGTTCATGAGTATGATGAAGTCAACTGGTAAGAAGCACATTCTTACCGAAGAAGAGCCTGCTGAGAAGACTGGAGCCAATACCTCATGGGAGGCCGATGATGCATACGCCAAAGTCTGGTTATCCGGAACTTTGGCAATCGAGATTGCCAATGATATTCTCCATCAGCCCACGGCCAAAGACATGTGGGACATTCTGGCGGCCACATACTCTCAAGTGAAGAATGAGACAAGATTCTGCAACTTCAGCATGATATATTCACTATAAAGCAGAATGGTCGCCCTCTACATTCACTCTACACATCCCTGCGAGGGATGTTCGAGAAGCTATACAGCTTCATGCCCCTGACAGCCACGCCAGAGCAACAGAAGACCTACCGGAATGCGACTATGGTGGGCGTTTTCCTTGCTGCACTTGGTCAAGAGTATGAGGCGGCACGATCCCAGATCTTGGCCGATTCTACTATTCCTCCCATGGAGGAAGCCTTTCACAAACTGAGCCGCATCACCGTCCCTTCTACGGCCACGAATCAGAATGCTTCAGCCATGACCGCAAACAGGGGCCGTGGATTTCATCATCAGACCCGTGGACGTGGACCTCGTGGCAGAGGAGGCCACACTCGGCCAACATGCACCTACTGCCATCGCGTCGGACACAATGAAGACACATGCTACTCTAAGCATGGATTTCCTGCATCTACGCGAGTCGCTGAGCAGATAGAGCCTCCATCTGCTGCCACTTTGGATCAGCAGTTCGATGATCTAGTTGCCCGTTTAAGGGGCATTATTCCCCCATCTGGCCCAGCACCCACTACTGAGAGTCAATCTGATGCTGCTGCATCTGCCTCTGCGTCTACCAGTAGTAGATCAGATACTTTCCTTGGATTATGGACTCGGGAGCTACACATCATCTATGTGGCGATCAGAGTTTACTTACAGGATATTCTCAGATTCCTCCAGGCCGAACAGTGGTCATTGCCAATGGTACACATTCCCCAATTACTGGTCAGGGGGAGATTAGACTGACATCTTCTATGCAGCTCAAGAATGTGTTACATGCGCCAGATTTTTCAATGAATTTATTATCAATCAGTCAGATTACAAAGGATTTACAATGTCGGGCAATTTTTGATCCATCTTCTCTTATTTTTCAGGACATCCTTACGAGCAACGTGATTGGTCGTGGCTATGAGCAAGGAGGCTTCTATCACCTCAATCAGACTCCTTTTGCTGGAACCTCATCCCTACCTACTGGACCCGTATCTCCTCTGCTGTGGCATCTGCGCTATGGACATCTACCGTTTCAGAATTTGCGTCATGTGTTACCCCATGGTCTGCCTCACACATCCATCCAATGGGAGGCTTGTCAGTTGGGAAAGCATCACCGGTCCACCTTTCCCAGTCGTCCGGGTCGGAGTAGTACCTCCAAGTTTGAGTTATTTCATATTGATATCTGGGGTCCGAGTCGTGTACCTAATCATCAGGGACACAGATTTTATATAGTTATTGTGGATGACTTCTCTCGTGTGTCATGGGTATTTTTGTTGAAAAATAAATCTGAAGCAGGGAATGTTATTATCCATTTTCTTAATGAGATTCGTAATGTTTTCTCCACATCTGTTAAAATTGTGAGAAGTGATAATGCCCTGGAATTGTGTACTCATGTCCTAGCCAATTACTACTCATCCCAAGGGATTATTCATCAAACATCATGTGCTTATACCTCTCAACAAAATGGGATCGCTGAAAGGAAACATCGCCACCTACTAGATGTCACAAGGTCACTTCTTATACAGAGTCATGCTCCTTATTTTTACTGGGGTGACGCGGTTCTCCCAGCATGCTACCTAATTAATCGTATGTCGTCCTCTGTTCTAGGTGAACAAATTCCTTTCTCCCTTATCTTTCCTGGTAAGGATCTGTTTTCTCTTACTCCTCGTGTGTTTGGTTCGGTTGCCTTTGTCCACCAGTTGTCTCCCGGTACTGACAAGCTCTCTCCTAGGGCTGTCAAGTGCGTGTTTGTTGGGTACTCCATAACTCAAAAGGGGTACAAGTGCTTTGATCCATTGCGCAGGCGGTATATTGTTAGTGCAGATGTTACATTTTTTGAATCCGTAATGTATTTTTCATCCTCAGGTGATCAGCAGCTACCTCCAGTGACTACTGATGCCATTTATATGACACCACCACCTCCAGTACCACCACCACCAGCAGCAGCAGCGCCTTTACCATCATCCGCACCTCCTAGTACTATCCCTGTTTCACCACTACCATTTCATTATACACGCAAGCCTACTCCAGCTCATGGTCATGACTCATCACCTAGCTCGCCTAAGGTATGTACTGAAGATATTACTCTTGATGGATCTAATGATGTTTCTGAGCAGGATATGTTGCAGAGGCCATATGAGGACACAGTCGATTTAGATGTTCCTATTGCTATACGCAAATCGAAGAGGAACTGCGCCACATATCCTTTAGCAGCTTCTGTGTCATTTGAACGACTATCTGGGGATTTCAGGGACTTTGTGGTTGCCTAGTCAGATGTAGATATTCCACGAAATTATCAAGACGCTCTGAAGGATAGTAGATGGCGTCTAGCAATGGCGGAAGACATGGTAGCACTTCAATCTAGGGGAACTTGGAGTCTAGTTCATATACCTGCAGATGTGTCCCCAGTGAGCTGCAAGTGGGTATTTACAGTCAAGCAGAATGCAGATGGCAGTATTGACAGATATAAGGCTCGCCTCGTTGCTCGTGGCTTTACACAGACATACGGAGTGGATTATCTTGATACGTTCTCGCTAGTAGCCTGTCATTCTACCCTACGGATCTTGCTGTCAGTTGCGGTTACTCGAGAGTGGCCGCTATATCAGTTGGATGTGAAGAATGCGTTCTTATATGGAGACTTACAGGAGGAAGTCTACATGCAACAGCCACCCGGTTTTGCTGTTGAGGGGGAGTGTTCTAAGGTGTGCAGACTTCATAAGGCTATCTATGGCCTTAAGCAGAGCCCCAGAGTAAGGTTTCAGAAGCTCTCAGACCTCTTTGAAAAACAGGGATACAAACGCTCTAATGCTGTTCATTCCTTGTTTGTACAGAAGACTTCAAGAGGTATTATTGCTATCATGGTTTATGTAGATGACATCTTGATTACAGGAGATGATGAACAAGGAATAAAGAAGGCGAAAGAAAAGCTGGGTAGCGAATTTGTCACTAAGGACCTTGGAGTCCTTAGATATTTTCAGGGGCTGGAATTTGCCAGAAATCCGTATGGGCTAGTAATGTCGCAGAGAAAATATGTTACGGACTTGTTGAGTGAAACATGTATGCTTGGGTGTCGGCCTGCTACAACACCAATGGACCCTAGCATGAAGCTATATGATGATGATACAGAGGAGGTGGACAGGAGAAGATACAGAGAACTGGTAGGCAAATTGTTGTATGTCACGATCACTAGGCCTGATATATCATTTGCAGTGAGTCGTGTGAGCCAGTTTATGGAGCAACCATGTCAGGTTCATATGGATGCTATACATATGATACTCAGGTACCTCAAATCATCTCCAGGTGCAGGTTTGCTATTCAAGAAAGGCAAGGGGATCTCTATCTCAGCATGTGCAGATGCAGACTATGCAGGTTGTCCCAAGGACAGGAAGTCCACCTCTGGGTTTGCAGTTTACGTTGGAGATTCTCTAATCTCATGGAGGAGCAAGAAACAAATGGTGGTAGCCAGGTCTAGTGCTGAATCTGAATATAGGGCTATGGCCCAGGCTAGCACAGAAATGATGTGGGTAAAGGCTGTGCTTACATATCTATGTATAGACGTACCACTTCCTATGACCTTAGAATGTGACAATCAGGCAGCCTTGTTCATTGCAAACAATCCAGCATTCCATGAGCGAACCAAGCACATTGAGGTTGACTGTCACTTCATACGTGACATGATTCAGAAGGGATTCATTGCTACATCTCATGTTACTTCAGAAAATCAAACTGCAAATATATTCACCAAGGCATTACTACGAGGCCCATTCCAGAAGTGTGCATCCAAGCTGAGCATGATTGATATCTATGCTCCATCTTGAGGGGGAGTGTAAACATTAGTTTCCTTTGTATTTCTCTGTTATTTTTCCTTTCTACCGTATGCTTTATGTAATTTACCTATAGGCTACTCTCCTATATAAGAGAGCCTAGGGCTGATGGAATAATCATAGCTTCTATTTTTCCCAACACACTGTATTCGTGACATGATTCATAAGGGATTCATTGCTACATCCCATGTTAGTTCAGAAAATCAAACTGCAGATATTTTCACCAAGGCATTACTGCGAGGCCCGTCTCAGAAGTGTGCGTCCAAGCTGAGCATGATTGACATCTATGCTCCATCTTGAGGGGGAGTGTAAACATATATATTATCTACTTATGTAGTCTCTTATTGTTTTCATTTTCTGCAGTACTCTTTATGTAATTTACCCATAGGCTACTCTCCTATATAAGAGAGCTTAGGGCTAATGGAATAAACATCTTCTTCTATTTTCCCAACAATAAGAAATCATAGACCCCTTGAATAAAACAAGTCATTCATTCTCTAATTCTTCTCCACAAGAAGAAATGAGGTCCCATTATATTGCAATTATACATCTTATCCTCCCTCAAGCTCCTCATCCTCAATTGATCCTAATTTGGTCCCTTTACCATCTTCGCTCATTGCAACGCAGACCACAGTCATTGACACCACCTCCAATCCTACGACCCATCTTCATTGTCCCTTATTTTCTAATCACTACCTCCTCCTTGTCTTACAAGATTACATCGATCTTATCCCTTTTACTGCTCTACTCTTTCCAGGTCTCGTTCTGCCTCTAATTCAAGCCTATTTCTACAGGGTTTTATCTCCAATTCAACCCTTTTCTCCCAGGTGCTCCAACAAGCTCGATGTCTAAAGACCTTTGGTGGGTCAGTTCCCACGGTGTGTCTTGTGACCCCACTCTTGTATAGACCATGACCCCCTTAATGCTCAACCAGCTATTGTGACCTCGACCTCAAGAACATCCCCCTCTCTAGGTGCAACATCAAAGAGGATGACTTCAACACCAACTTTTTGCAGATCATGTCTACATCAGAATTCTCTTTAAAGGTGCAATGTCTAGAGAGAGAGAGGATGGTATGGGGAAGATTAGGGAGAGGAGAAAGTGGATCCAACAGTGATAAAAGGAGTTT
The DNA here is from genome assembly GCA_037367405.1 of Ottelia alismoides. Classification (NCBI taxonomy): domain Eukaryota; kingdom Viridiplantae; phylum Streptophyta; class Magnoliopsida; order Alismatales; family Hydrocharitaceae; genus Ottelia; species Ottelia alismoides. The sequence continues at coordinate 68,062 of JAZKJV010000627.1, forward strand.
AAATTAGGGATATTTACACCCATAACCCTGAGTAACTTCATAATTACCCCAAAAACCCTGCGTAATAGCGAATTACATCTAGAACCCCGAATAATGCCTAACCTTTACATGGCATAACCCTGTATCAACTTCCGTCTTATTTCTCCGTTTACTTTAACGGAAAAGGTCAATTTTGCCCTTTCAAACCCATCATATTTACAACATGATGCCATTCTTGAAACAAAGTAACCCCCACACCCAGTCACCGAGGACCCCCGCACATCGCCGAGGACGCCGCGCTCAGCTCCTGGTCCTCCTCGAAGCACCGCATCCAAGCCCTCCCCCTCTTCGCGTCCTGCTCCGAGCCCCGCCGCCAAGGAGACCCCTCGCCCAGCTCGCCGCCCCCCTCCTCCCGCTGAGACCCCCTCCCTGCCGAGCCCCGCCCAGCTCGTCGCCATCCAAATCCTTCTTCCTCATTGCTTCCCCTCCAAAGATAGCATCCGACAGAACCACAGCAGCATCCCCTCCGCTTATATACTCCTCCATCGACTCCAAGCTCACACCCTGAGACGCGATCATTGGTATGTGCCCCAACGGCTTCCTCAGCACCGAGAGATACTCCGCTCCTCCCAACACGGACATCGGATAGATCTTCACCATCCTCGCACCCATGTCGTATGCACCCATTATCTCTGTCGGCGTCATCGCGCCGGGAATGTACATGACGTCTTCTCTACCTGCGTAAGTTTTAAGCACTTCCGTGAGGGTGACGGGGCTCATCATGAACTTGGCTCCGGCCTCCACGGCGTCGGCGGTGTCGCGGGCGTTCAGAACCGTGCCCACGCCGATGATGGACGAAGGGAACTCGCCCCGCTCGAGACCCCCTCCCTGCCGAGCCCCCGCCCAGCTCGTCGCCCCCCTCCCCCCGCTCGAGATCCCCTCCCTGCCGAGCCCCTGCCCAGCTCGTCGCCCCCCTCTCCCCGCTCGAGATCCCCTACCGGTCGAACCCCCGCCCAGCTCGCCGCCCCCCTCCTCCCGCTGAGACCCCCTCCCTGCCGAGCCCCGCCCAGCTCGTCGCCCCCCTCCCCCCGCTCGAGACCCCCTCCCTACCGACCCTCCGCCCAGCTCCCCGCCTCCCTCCCCCTGCTTGAGACCCCCTCCCTGTCGACCCCCAGCCCAGCTCCTCACCTCCCTCCCTGCCGCCCCTTCTCGATCCCCCCCTCTCGCGCGCCCAGTTCATGCGAGCCATCGCTTCTTTGCGTCCAGCTCCTCGCCCCCCACCCCCATCGAGTTTCTCTCCTGGAAGCCCCTCCTGCTCGCGCCTAGCTCCAACCATATGCGAGCCCTCCTCCTCGCATCCAGTTCTTGCCCCGAGCTCGGCCGCAAGGAGACCCCCTGCCCTGCTCCTCGCCCTCCCCCTCCCCCGCACCCAGCTCATGCAAACCCTCTTCCTCCTCGCTCGCGCCCTCGGCGAAGGCTCCCTGGTCCTCGAGACCTACCGTTGAGGAGGCTCGCCCCCAGCTCCTGCTCGACATCTTCATTAATGCCAGCCGTTAGATCACTTAGTGGTTAGATTAACTCTTCCATCTGGTTGAGTTAACGGACTAAATTAACGGAAGGTTGTGGGTGTAAGACGGAGATATTATTCAGGGTTCTGGATATAATTCATGATTATAGAAGGTGTCTGGGGTAATTATGAAGTTACTCAAGGTTATGGGTGTAAATATCCCTTTAAATTAATATATCATATATCAAGATAAATTCCTAAATATGGCGAAGCCTTCTATACTTAGGGACGGATACATGGATTCTTGCTCAATTCCATAATGAACGATTAGATTATTTTTTATGTTGGTTGTCAACCCTGATCACTTGCGTGGTAGGCACACTACACTACCCCGAAGAATCCTAAACCTTTTTTATAAATTTTCAACTATTTACAGCCAAACCCAGTGGTTTTACTAGCAGATGTTAAGGACAAGGACAACGATGTAAATACATATTTACAAATGTTTTGGAGTAAACATGAATAAGATCAGTGTTACAGTGCCATTGTGTTTTGCAAGTAGACATCAGTAGAACTCGACAAGTAATTATTATATGCACCTTTGCAAGTGGGAAGTTTCTGAAGCAGCAGCAGCAACTCTTTACGATTTTCAACTAGGGCTGCAATGATTTCTGGCGATTTGTGCGGATTAGCAACAAATACCTAATACACAAAGAGAGTTTTTAAGGAAATCAAGCAAAACCTAATTAATGATAAAAAATATTAAAGATCAAGATGAAAAGAACCTACGAACTTCTACAGAAACTTATTAGTTGTTAATAAAAAAAATCTAACAGGTGCAAATCCGGACAATCTTCCGTTAACTTAGGCTGCAAAGTGGAAGATAATAATACAGCAAATTAGGAACATAACCAAATCTTGGATTTATGCAAGTCAAGGGCACAAGCCAATGGTTGAAGAGAACCAATGGTCAGACGATGCCTTCCTTCTCAAAAGAAAAAGAAATATACAACGGCATATACACACACAAGCCCGCACTGTTGCATTAGTTCCCAAATTGGAATTAAAAATTGGAAGGATTATCTATATCTACCAAAGTACAAAATACCCAACATTCTCCCTCGTTGACATTCAAGAACGTATAGTAGACAATCCCATAAAACACACACACAAATATCAATAGCTTCCAAATGGGTCTAAAAAATGGAAAGATTATATGTGGTTAGAGTTATTATTATGTTTCCTATTTTAGTTGAGTCATGTATACTTTTAGAGTTTTTTTATGTATGTTTGCTCTTTTGGCTCTCTAGGTTTCTATCTGTATAAGAGATCCTAGACTCGTAAAATAAACATAACGATTCATTCTATTCTCGCCATGGTATCAGACTATCACAGCGATGGACCTAGACCGGGGTTCTAACCTAAAAACATCCCGATGCAAACTTTCGACCCTCTTCCCGACCTTCGGCACCTACGCGGGCCTTTCTTCCTCCCTGGGGCATTGCGTGAAGCCCTTCCATCTCCTTCCAGCGGCTGTTGTGCTCTTACAGGAGCTTTGCCAGCCATCGCAACCCTTGGAAATGGTTGTTGCATCCCTCCAAGTGCACAGCCAGTGACCGCAGCCCCTAAGCGGTTGGTGCGCCTTCCAGGTGTACTGTCAGCCACCGCAGGCAGCTGTTGCACCCTTCCAGGTTCGCCACCATCCACCGCAGCCCCTCCAAATGGTTGTTGTGCGCCCTCTAGGGCGCCGTCAAGGCATCTAGGGCATGCTAGGGATCCGCCCAACAATCCAGGACCTCCACCAAGGCATTCCAGGACTCCACCCAGACCTCCTGGTGCTGCAAGGATCCCCGACAAAGTCATTAACTGTTGTCCAACGTGTTTTCAGCCCTTCTGCACGGGCATAATTGAGAATTAGGGCACTTCACAGCCATCATATGCATACTTGAACAACCACATAGTCTTCTTGATCTCTATATCTGACCACCATGATATTTACTACCGAGACAAAGTCCTTGACCACAAATGTGATGGCACAAGGCACTACTATCAAACTTAAGGGAATGGAAAATTGCGTGCCCAGGTCTCATTCTTTCAAGGTATTCATTGGTGATCAACGGAAACTCTTATTTCTGACGAAAGTTCCTCCAGATGAGAAGGACAAAGACTATGACAAATGACAGACAGACAATTATCAGGTTATCAACTGGATGACCAATAGTTTGAGATACATATTACCACAAATCTTCTTTACAAGGACATGGCCAAGGAGATGTGGGAAGATCTTGAGCAGGCATACTCCTAGAAGATGACGAAATCACGTTTTGCACAAATCTATAGGTGGATCCAGTCCGCATCTCAGGGTGATTCTACCCTAGTTGAGGACTACAAGCATCTCATAGCTTGTATAAGGAGCTTGCGATTTTCAGCCTTCATGTTGTACCAAACAAGTACAAGAGCATTCGGACTGGCAGATGTATGGTTTTCTTGATGGCATGCATTCCCGATATCAGACAGTGAAGGAGTAATTTCGGATATCTGATACACTGCCAACGGTGAAGGTCATATTTCGACGTCTTGAGGGACTAAAAACATCTACAAATCGGCCTCCTAACTTACTCCATCAGAGAGTTCTACACATGTTGCATCATCTGGAAGAGGAGGATGATACAGCCTTCATGAAGGACGTGGGTGTGACTCTGGCTATGGTTGTAGACGAGAATCTGGATGTGGGTGTGACTTTGAACGCAGCCGTAGGAGAGATTCTACTACTCCTCAGTTTCCACAGTGCAGTCACTGTAGTCAGTGAAATTATCCATCGGAATGATGTTGGCAGAAGTTTGGCGTACCTCGCTATTATGTCAATAGTGCCTATAAGGATTCCTATGATGTGGAAGAAGCGTCTACTATTGCAAACATCAGTGGAAAGACGGTTCATATCAACGACGCTAATTACTCACATCTTGTGCATATTCTCCTGACTCCCGGGTCCACTACCTCCAGTAAGACTGTTGGAGTATTTGTTATGTGCGCCTATTGTATTGTAGGAGGGTAAATGGATCCCTACAGGATCCATTTACCCTATCCAGTTGTTTAGTCCCACATCTACCAGTGGTGGGACTTGGAGGCTCTGTGGAGGCTATATAAGGAGCCCCAAACCTCCTGTATCCATTGAGAAAAAGCAATGCATAACATGCCCCTTTAAGGGTTTCTCCCGTGGTTGCATCCCGCTCCTTACGGAGTAGGGTTTCACGTAAAATCATGGTGTTCTATGTTTATTCTTTCTGTTCTTATGCTCTGTTTATCATTCCGCTTCTGCTTTCTATTTTCTAACATGGTATCAGAGCGAGTCGATTCTCGTGGATTTAAGTTCTTATTTGTATTCGACATTCGATTTTTGGAGTTTCTCTTCGTGATGATTGATATTTTTTTGTTTAAAGATTCAGTCTGTATCATTCGAGTTCCTGTTCAAGATCTGCAGTCTGTCTTCTACATGGGTTTTCGAAACCCTAATTATCCAGGAGCAGACATGTTCTGCCTCATGTTCGGGGGTTGCCTCTCTCAACCCCACACATGTTCATCTCCAAGAAAAGCAGCGAGCATCGACTCCCACGCACCACGTTGCGACGTTCCTCCCCCATCGACTCCCACGCACCATCGGCGGCGCTCCAACTGATGTCGCACCTCCTCTTCTCGCCTCCAGGCCCAAGCGGATAACCCAGCGGTGATCTGGATCTCATATCCCTCAATGCCTCGACTCTTCAAGGCTGCAACCTCAGGCACGATTCCTGCGGAAGACGGCTGCCGCTACAGGCCGCGCACTTCTCCTATACTCGACAATCGACGGCGGCAGAATCTCCAGCCGCAGCTCCTCCCATCCCTCCTCGTCTCCTCGCGCCTCCCCTCTGGCGGCGCCGCTAACACGACTGGCGACGAGATGCCTCGCCCAGGCGGGGCCTTCCTTCTCACCAGTCCAGATCGCCCTCTACGTGAGCTTCGTGCTCTTCTAGAAGCGATAGCGGCGGCAGATGAAGAGCACCCATCGAAGGGGCGGCCGTTTGGTTAAAGATCGGGTCCCCTGTGAACCCTAAAGGGCGTAAGGTTATTTTAAAAAAATAGAAGTGCTATTTACGCCCAAGCAGGCCCGAAGGCGTTAAAAAAATATTTTTTTGGCAGAAGCTTTGGGCCTGAATAGGCCGAGAGCAGTAAAAAAAAGGAGGAGGTGGTCTTTTACAAAAAAAAGGAGGAATTAAAAAAAAGAAAAAGAGAGAGAGATGATTTGTAAAGTCTAATTGGGATGAGGCATCTTTGGGCCAAGTTTATTTGGTTTTCGAAAAAAAAAGAAAAAAGAAAAGAAAACAAAAAGAGAGAAGAGACGCGTAGAATAAAAAGTCGTACACAGAAAAAAATTTGTTTGATGAAAAGCCGTACATAAAAAAAGGGTTGAACGGCTTATAAAAAAATTTGCAAAAAAAAGAAGAGCCGTAAAAAAATGAAACGATCAAATGTTATTTACGATTTGAAAAGCCGGAAAAATTTGTGAATGGCTTATTGGTATTTTGTAATCCTATTTATCTTGTCTTCTCCCAACTTTGTCGATGTCATTTTCCGACAAGTATGGGAGAAAGGGGGAGTATATGTAGAGTCACGGGTCTATTCTCCAGATCCAGATACAGATATTCTAGATCAGTTAGATTTCCAGACTCTACAACGGATGTTAAGACTCGACGATTGTTTCCGAGTCTCCGGTTTCAGAGACGCACATGTATGCGATCTTCAGTTTTGTGGTCCCCATCATTCTTTTTGTGTTGTCAGGCCAGAGTTTTCATCTGGTACCATAGGTACTCCAGAGTAAAGCACCATTCTCTGAGCCAGAAGGGAGAGACCCAGTTCTCTAACGAGGAGACTCCAGGCGAAGTTTCAGACTCTATGGTTAGATTCTGAGTCTTCCGTTGACTCACACTCCAGCCCGTTCGTCCTCCTCACCTGCACGGCATGAGAAGCAACGTCCTCGACAGCAGCGGTTGTGCGCGTTGGGTTGATATTGTCCGTAGTGTCATGTAACGTTGAGTTGAGTCTCTTTCTGTTTGTCCAAGTTGAGCATTGCATGCTCTAGTTTAAGGGAGAGTGTTGGAGTACTTGTTATGTGTGCCTATTGTGTTGTAGGAGGGTCCAGGATCCATTTACCCCATCCAGTTGTTTAGTCCCACATCTACCAGTGGTAGGACTTTGAGACTCAGTCGAGCCTATATAAGGAGCCCCAGACCTCCTATATTAATTGAGAAAAAGCAATGCATAACATGCCCCTTTAAGGGCTTCTCCCGTGGTTTCATCCCGCTCCTTACAGAGTAGGGTTCCACGTAAAATCATAGTGTTCCATGTTTATTCTTTCTGTTCTTATGTTCTGTTTATCATTCCGCTTCTGCTTCCTATTTTCTAACAAAGACTATTACTGTTGCTTTGACTACCCCATCAGGTAAGGTTGCAGAAATCCATAGTTGGTACTCAATCGGCGGGATCGCTGACTAAAGATTAATCAACAGTCCTTAACGACTAATCAGATTTATTCAACCATTAGTTGGTTTTGAATTTTTTATTTTAAATATATAAATCATTTTTTATACATATGTTCTTATACATTTACAAAGATTTGTATATTTTCAATACTATCATAGTGAAAGAAAAGAAGTAATTGACTTTAAATATAACATTAAGCAAATTAGAATATGTTTGCTTTAAAAAAGCAAAAAATTTAAAAAAAAAACTCTATGTCAAAGTCGACAGAGTAGTTGGCCGACTAGGCTGACTAGTCGTCCCGATCAGTCGGGTTGACCGACTAACGGCCAATTAGGAATAATCAAGTCGGCTCCCCCCCCTCCCCCGATAAGTCGACCGAATTTTACAACTATGGGTACAGTACCCAACTCTATCATCGTTTCGGCTCCGACTTGGATCATTGATTCTGGAGCCTTTACTCATCTGACAAGAGAAGGGAGTCTATTAGCCTCTTCGTACCATGTTCCTCAATAAAGTCGGTTTAATTTGCTAATGGGACTCACTCACTTGTTACTACCGTCACAACAATAGAGTTCTCCTCCAAGCTCCGATTGTCTGAGGTTCACTATCCTCTGGATTTCCCTCTTAGCATAGTGTATGTTCATAAGCTTCTTGTAAAGTTTAATTGTCGTATGATATTTGATGAATTATGTTGTTATTTTTAGGACATCCATACGAGGCAGATCCTTGGTGGAGGTCATGAGAAGAACAGTCTGTATTATCTACACATACCATCGGATTCCAACTTGTTGGTGATGCGTCCATCTCCGAAGACCTGCTCTTGTGGCATTTACGCCTTGGGCATCCTTCTGCCAAGGCTCGCTACATGATGTTCCCTAAGCTCTCTACTCTGAAGACCTTGCTGTGTGAGGCGTTTGAGTTCGGGAAATATCAACGAGCAAATTTTCATGGCCGTAGTGAGTCCCATAGTACCAGTCTTTTTGGTCTTGTTCATTGTGATGTTTGGGGATCTTGTCTGATCCCCACATTGAGTGTCCATCGCTATTTTGTTGTATTTATGGATGATTATAGTAGATCTTCTTGGGTGTATCTAATAAAGGAACGTTCGAAGATCAATAAAATTATCAGAAATTTCTTTCAATAGGTTAAAACCTCTTTTTCTGCATATGTTCAAATCATTCAAACTGACAATACCCTTGAGTTTACTCAATAGGACTCGACATCTTTCTTTGTGTCTCAAGGGATTGCTCATCAAACCTTTTGTCCTTGTACCTCGCAACAGAATGGGGTTGTGAAAAGGAAACTCTGACACCAGCTTAATCTTGCCAGATCTCTCCTTAGTCAAATGAATGTTCACAAGTACTATTGGGGGATGCCTTACTTATTGATGTCTATCTCATCAATAGAGTTCCTTCTTTTGTTCTCAAAGGAGGAACTCCGTTCTCTTTACTATACCCTATCGAGTTTCATTTTTCTTTACCTCTGCGAATTTTTGGTTGCATTGCTTTTGTTCACGACTTCCATGCAGCTGACAAATTGTCACCTAGGGCTATCAAGTGTGTCTTTTTTGTATACTCCCATACTCAGAAAGGCTATCGGTGTTATAATCCTATTGGGCGTCGATACTATGTGTCTGTCGATGTCACCTTTTTTTAGCGGACAAGCTTCTTCATAAAGGCTGTGAGCGACATCTCTTTGAATCTCCCTCCTCTGTCAATTGTTTATACTCATAAGCATACCGCTACACCTGTCTATGTTCCTTTGCTTGTCCCTTTTATGCAGGATAATATGACACATTCAAGAGCTCCCACCATTGTTGCCTTGAATGTATCTGAAGAGCTTTCGATAACTCTCCGCAAGCAAAAGAGGCAATGTACTTTTTACCATATGTCATATTTTACTTCAATCTATGGTTTATCTAGCTATGACAAGAGGTTTGTAGATGCCCTGAAATCCCCAGAGATCATCACAGTGCGATACAGGACAAGGGTTGACGACATGCCATGGATGAGGAGATAGATGCACTTATCTCCCAAAACACGTGGGATCTTGTGCTTTGCCCACCGGGAATTCAACTTGTGGCATGTAGATGGGTCTTCACGACCAAGAAGTCGGTTGATTAATCCACTGAAATATTGAAAGCCAGATTAATTGTCAAAGGCTTCACACAAACCTATGGGGTTGTTACTTTGAAACATTCGCTACATGCCAGAATGGGATCAATACGCATCATTCTTTTGATGTTGCTAACAAGGCATGTCCTATTTTCCAACTTGATGTGAATTACGCATTCCGCTATGATGACATCAAGGGGGAGGTTTATATGATGCAGTCATCGGATTAAGTAGTTGAGGGGGAGTGTGTATGCCGACTACTAGAGGATATATATGGCCTGAAGCAAAGGCCCTAGGCATGGTTTGACAGACTCACTACTGAGATCAACACCATTGACTTTCATAGGACAACATCTGACTAATCTGTCTTCGTTAGACGACAGTCACCGTCATTCTTGTTATTCTATGTTGATGACATGGTTGTCACAAAAGAAGACAAAGCTGGCATTTTAAAGACCAAGACCTTCCTCCAGAGGGTCTTTGTCACGAAGGATCTTGACCAACTCCGTTAATTTCTTGGCATTGAGGTGATATACACTACAGATGGGCTCCATCTCTCACAGAGGAAGTATTGCCTTCACATTCTAACTGAGGTTGGAGTACTTGGATGCAAACCATCTAGAATCCCTGCAGAAGTTAGAAAATATTCCACATCTTTCGATCCAGCGTTTCAGGATACTACACTATATAGAAGCCTAGTGGGTAAACTTCTCTATCTCATTGTTACTAGGTCAGATATATCGTATGCTGTGAGAAAAGCCAGCCAGCACATGGAGCCCTTTATAGTCATTGGTAGGATGTTCTTTTGATCCTTTGATACATGAAGGAATCACCCGAACGCGGACTCTTCTACAGGGTTAATGGTCACACTAATGTCTCTGCCTATACAGATTCTGATTTTGCCATGTTTGTTGGGGACAACTTGATAACATGGTAAAGCAAGAAGCATGCAGTGGTCTCCAAATCAAGTGCAGAGGCAGAAAACAAGGCAATGACCCAAGCCACCTGTGAGACCATGTGACTTGCCTCTTTTTTATAGGAACTTGGACTTTCAATTGCTGCTCTCATACCTGTGGAGATATTTCTAGAGTTTATGCATTTTTCTGCTATGTTTATTTTCCTTGTTCCATCTTATGTAATTTACCCTAGGCTTTCTCTATATAAGAGAGCCTAGGGTTCCTTGGAATAAACTGCTTCTCATTCTCTTTTTCCAACAAGGAATCAGAGCCACCACCCTAAACCCTAGCCGCCCTCTCCTCTTCTCTCTCATCTCGCCGCCACCTTCTTCTCGCCGCCTTCCGCCGTCACCCTCTACCCCCGGCCCCGCCACCCTCTCCTGCCGGCTCCGCCATCCCCCCCCCCCCCGTCCCCTCCTCTCACTCATTACCGATGGATTTGAGTGCATAGGTCTACATATGCACTCAAATCCTTGGATGTTTATGTAGACATCTCTTCCGTGGTCTACAAAGCCTAGTTCTCCGTCTCCACCATTAATGTCAGAAAACAAAGTCAACATGCCCTCCATAGGCACGTTCAAACATCCAGCGCCCATAGTCAAGATGGATGGGACGAACTACGAGCTCTGAGCGATGCAGTTCATGAGTCTCATGAAGTCAAATGGTAAGAAGCACATTCTTACCGAAGATGAGCCAGCAGAGAAGACTGGGGTTTATGCCTCATGGGAGGCTGATGATTCGTATGCCAAAGTTTGGCTTTCAAGCATGCTGACGATGGAGATTGCCAATGATGTACTCCATCAGCCCACTGCTAAGGCAATGTGGGACATCCTTGTCGCGACATACTCGTAGATGAGAAATAAGACCAAGATTCTCCTACTGCAACATGATATATTTACGATCAAGCAGAATGGTCGCCCTCTACATTCGTTATACACATCCTTGTAGAGGATGTTTGAGAAACTCTACAGCATCATTACCCTTACGGCGACTCCTGAGTAACATAAGACATTCTGAAATGCTACAATGGTGGGGCTCTTGCTAGCGGCCCTTGATCCGGAATATGATGCAGTCCACTCGTAGATCCTTGCAGATGCTACTATTCCTTTAATGGAGTAAGTGTATCGAAGGCTTAGCAGAATTACAATCTCGTCTATTGCTACTACTCCACCCCCTTCGGTGATGGCAGCTTTTGGAGGCAGAGGAACCTCTTCTTCTTTCCGTGGTCGTGGACCTTGTGATCGAGGTGGCCGCTTTCGTCAGCCATGCACCTTTTGTCATCGCATTGGTCATATGAAGGATACATGCTATTCTAAGCATGGTCAAGATTCAGAAAGTCGGTATGCGGTATTCGTTCGGTCAGGCGGTCTGAAGCGAGTAAGCAGGCATGCGGAAGTATATGTGGTTTCTATTATTTTAATTAAAAATAATTAACAATATAATAATAAATTCAAATACTAGATATTTTATATTTAAAATAAATAAAATGTAAGTATTTTAATGTGAAGATTTTCAACACAAGGTCGAAAGCATTTCCAAAGTTGTCTATTTAGATAAAAAAGTGTATCATAAGATTCATAACAAAATATCTATAAATGACAGCTCAAAAAAGGTTCATAACAGCTCAAAAGAGGTTCATAGTTCATACAAAAATAATCAAACTCCTAATCTAAATCGTCAAAAACAACATGAGGAATTTCATCATCGCTGTCAGTGTCTGAATCCGTGATAAATTCTTCTTCCTCCGCCACACTTGGTAATGCATCCATGTTCCTTTGGCTCCTCTTATGTTGCACCAATTCATCTGCTCCACTTGCCTCGGCCACGAAGCTCCAAGTTAGTCCTGAGCCTTGAAACACCTCTTCTTCATCTTCATCTTGCCCGATCCACTCACTTACATATGTCCTATGCTTAGAAACAAATGGGCCTCTTCCCTTATGAGATTGTTGCTCCCTCAATTTTGAATTGAATTTCACAAAAACCAAGTCATCAATCTCTTGGTTTCAAGTTTATTCCTCTTCTTGGTGTGAATCTGCAATGCAATTATTCAATGTTAATTGATTAAACAAACATTAGTCTAATCAATAATTGTAAATCCTAAATGCGGTAGCCTACCGCTGCAAAAGAGCTCCAGTTCCTCTCACATCCAAAAGAAGAGGATGCGAGCTTCAATATCTTCATTGCCATCGCCTTCATGTATAGCGCCTCACCACCAAATAGAGACCACCAATTAGCTAGAAGGAAAATTTAAGTGAACTTCTTACTCTTTTCATGTACTTGAAATATGTATAAAACATATATTAAAAATGACCCATGCTACTACCTGGATCGAACACGTCTTCTTTGACGGATCTCAACTTGATAGCAAGGGGTTTTCCAAATGCACCTTCTCTATTTTTGTAAAGAACCATTTCTTTTGTTGTGACGACATCTTGAACGTCCAAATCAGGGTAAAATATCTCCAAGCAATACAAAAATCCATTTATAACAAAGCTATCTTCAGAAATAGCTTGATCATCATCCCTATATAAATAAAAGGGGTTGAGATAATAAGCTGCAAGGTGAAGCAAGTTATCTAACCTCCCTCTCGACTTTGAATCAATGACATTAATGTACGGCTTATATAAATGCTCCACGTCTTTAAAAAGAATCTTTATCTCCTTTGCATCTTCAAGCCCTCCATACACAAAACTCAATGATGGCCTTCGATCACCATCAACAACACGTTAGAAACGAACGAGTGGGGAAAAGATCTTCAAGGTTAAGGAAATTTGGCTCCAAAATGTTGTACTAAGGAGTAAGGACAATTGATCAAGTAGTTTCACCTTTCTTTGCCCTGGACCACTTACACTCTCCATTCATCAGAAGAAAACATCAATCTCAACTTCTCTTTTTTTTCAAAGACACTTTGTAGCGTGAGAAAACAAGTGGCAAATCTTGTTTGCCCCGGTCTGACTATCTCACCCTTTTGGGTAAAGTGTCGCATCAAGCTGAGCGTCTTTCCATGGTTGTAGATGAAAATAGTCAGTGTTCTAGCCTTTGCTATGCAATTTTTGACCTTGGCCTCCTTGTCGATTTCTTCAAGCATAAGATCTATACAGTAAGCAGCACAAGATGACCAAAACATGTTTGCATATTTGGTCTTGAGGAGCCTCCCGGCCGCCATATTAGCAGAGACATTTTCAGTCACAATTTGCATAACATTGTCTATCCAACCTCCTTGATGCAATCCTCCACCAACGAGGATATATATTCAGCAATATGTGCATCGGTTGAAGCTTCAACAGACTTCAAAAAACATGTGCCCAAGCTGCAGTTAACACACAAGTTCAATATGCTTCTTCCCCTCATGTCGGTCCATGCATCTGTCATGATGGAACATCCACTTTTCTTCCATGCATTATTGTGCCCTTTCGAAAATTCTTTTGTTTCTTCCACTTCATCCTTCAACAAAGGCTCTGCAATTTCATAATAAGATGGAGGCTTGTAGCCGCTTCCATATTGGCCAATTGCTTCGCACATGCGTATGAAGGAGTTCTTGGTCGCCACGTTGAAAGGGATATCACATTCATAGAAGAATTTGGCTACATATTTGTTGACACCGCACGTTCCTCATTGGCTAGTGTTTCCTTGATAACGGATTGGCGCGTTGTGCCAATTGTGCCATTTTCATCGTCCGATGATCGTGGTCTTTTCCCAGGACATGTTCCTTTACATGGTGTTGTGGAAGAGCCAGTTGCTCTAATAGCCACCTCATCTCTCACTTCTTTCAAAGTGATAGCTTTCTCGTTTCTTCTTCATAATTCCCTCAACGTAATCACGTATCTCCTTCTTCACTTCAAAATTCGCCTGAGGATATGATTTGTAATTTCCTTTGATGTGACCAAGGTGTTGTTCCATTCGGTAAATTCCTCCTTTCAAGACCTTGCCACACAAGCGACAAGTCACGGAATTCGGATCCGTCTTCTCCATATGATGTGCATATTTCCATCCCAGATCGATAGATCTGGGTGGAGTAAAAAACACATGTCCCGCAACATGAGTTGGTTCCGAATCCAAGACAACCTAAATTCATGGTAAAATAGTTTATAAAATAAAATTGCACTTATAATATAAGAAAGATAGAGACATAATTGCGCTTATAATATTTTGTAGAAGTAGAAGTGCAAAATTTTCAAAAGATACCAGAATTAAAGAAAAAATCCAAAGTATTCATACAACCAATGAAAGAAGATGCCAAAGAATAAGATATCTAACCATTGAATTTGTGGTCTTCAATTAGAATACTGCTGAAAAATACGCACATACGTGTCCGATGAACATAACTAAAATAGCTAAGCAAGATAAAGATGGAGGTTCATGCTCAAACCCAAGGAGCTAAAGCTAAGATGTTCAACACTAAGGCAAAGAACTTAACTGAATTTTTGCCTTCCATACAATTTCTTTGGATTTACTCATGAGATTTCCCAATAAATCATTGTTAATATGCTTTTTTTCTTATGCATGTATATCGATGATATATTGTTGTTCGGAATAAGTATAAGAACTATGAATGAAGTCAATCATTCTTGTAAATATATTTGAGAATCGAAGCACCATCCAAATCCCACGACTAAGGACTTAAAAAAAGAAAAAGAAAATTACATTAGAAATAAAGGACCAATTGCAAAGGGGCTCCTTTTACTCTTTATATCATGGCAGAATACTATTTGACCTCTCACATTATATCTGATTGCATCATATTGCTTCGGGCAATATACCAGTTTGCAGCTTTGTTGTCGCATATTGGCTTAAGAACACTGAGGATGAATCGTACTTCCGCATTATAAAGCAATATTATTAGCGATTGACATCAAGATGCACAAGGATATATGATGGCTAGCATTAGCATCAACGAGAAGGTTGCATTGCAATACCTGCGTCGTGCCGGTGGTTCTTTGCGGAGTCCAAGAGCAGTCTGCGGTTCGGGCTCGTGGAGAGAAAGCGGCAGAGGGACAGCACCATGTTGTTTGGGGCCTTGGGCGTCGTGGAGAGAAAGCGGCGAAGGGAGAGCAGTCTGGCCTGCGTCGTTGGTGAGAGGGCGGAGGAGCAAGATCGAAAGTGAGGGAGGACGGAGGAGCAGGAACCAACTTGAGGGAGGGCGGAGGAGAATCGCCCTTCGCTAGGGCTAGGGCTTTTCTCGCGATGGCGGAAGAGAAAGGGGAGGCGCGTCGGGTTTTGCGAGGGGTTACGAACCTTATGGTGCTTATTGCTTATGCTTTTCGAAAAATTAATCCAGAAATTGGGGGGGTCTATCACGAATTCGGGCGCATATGTGGCCGCATATGCGACATACTCGGGACGCCTATGCATTGTGAGCACCTTATGCACGCATATCCGATACTCGGGATGTTTGGTTGCCCGAGTATGCATATGCGGCCGTCTAGGCCGTCTTTCTGATCATTGAGCATGGTTTTCCTGCATCAGCCCGTGTAGCCGAGCATATTGCGTCTCTAAAGCCATCTACTTCAGACCAGCGGTTTGAGGATCTTGTTGCCAGACTCCGAGATATCATGCCTCCTGCCTCTACTGACTCACTAGGAAGTCACTCGAACATAGCAGCTTCATCTTCTACTAGTACGTCAGCCCCTGCTAGCACATCAGTTAGTGCTTATGCCTTTACTTCCTGTCATGGTTTTGAAGTTTCATAATAGATTATGGACTCTGGTACGACACATCATCTTTGTCGAGACAAAGATAAACTTACATCGTACAAGGAGGTTCCACCAGGGAGATCTGTCGTGATTGCAGATGGGACCTATTCCCCCATCATCAGACAGGGGGAGATCACTTTAACAACCTCTATGCATCTACAGAATATCTTGCATGCTCCAGATTTTTCAATGAGCTTACTATCTATCAGTCAGATTACAAAGGATTTGCGTTGCCGCGCTATTTTTGACCCATCGTCTCTTATATTTCAGGACATTCTTACGGGCAGGGTGATTGGATGTGGCTGTGAGCAGGATGGTCTCTATCGGTTGGTTCGAACCCCTTATGCTGGTGTCTCATCTCAATCCAGTGGAACAGTCTCTCCCTTTACTTGGCATCTATGCTTTGGTCACCTCCCTCTTCAAAAGCTGCGTCATATCTTGCCCCATACTTCTCCGAGTTCTTTTCAATGTGAAGCGTGTCAATTGGGAAAGCATCGCAGATCTACTTTCCCTCATCGTCGATCTCGGAGCAGTAGCTCCCCTTTTGAGTTACTGCATGTTGACATTTGGGGTCGTAGTCATGTTCCTGATCACGAGGGACATAGGTTTTACCTAGTCATGGTTGATGATTTCTCTAGATTGTCATGGTGTTCTTGTCAAAGAATAAATCTGAAGCAAGGGATGTAATCAAAAATCTTGTAAATGAAGTTCAGAATGTTTTTTCGTCTACTGTGAAAATTGTGCGTACGGATAATGCCTTGGAGTTTTCCACTCGTGCTCTTTCACAATTCTTCTTGTCTCGCGACATTATCCATCAAATAACTTGTGCTTACACGTCTCAACAAAATGGTGTTGCTGAGAGAAAACATCGTCGTCTTCTTGATATCACTCAAACTTTACTTATCCAAAGTTGTGCTCTCGCGTCTTTTTGGGGTGATTTGTGTTGATGGCGTGTTATCTAGTGAATCGTATGCCATCATCTGTCTTAGATGAGAAAGTTCCTCTTTCTGTTATCTTTCCTGACAGGGAATTGTTCTCCCCAACTCCTCGTGTCTTTGGCTCTGTTGCTTTCGTTCATCAGTTTTCTCCAGGACTTGACAAGCTCTCACCTAGGGTTGTCAAGTGTGTGTTTGTTGAGTACTCTCGTACTCAAAAGGGTTACAGATGCTATGACCCTGTGAACATGAAATATTATGTCAGTGTCGATGTCACCTGCTTTGAATCTGTGATGTACTTCTCACCTACATGCGACAAGTTAACTTCCTCTACTACTGATGATGAGATTTATGTGCCACCTCCTCCTCTGTGTCTGTCTGTTCCCACAAGGTTTAAAAAAGCATGAGGCGGTCCGAGGCGTTTTTCCTAAAATCGAGGCGAGGCGTAAGCCTCGAGGCGGTCGAGGCGTAAGCCTCAATTTTTTGGAAAAAAATTAAAATTAAAGGAAAATACATTGAAAAAATATATGATAATATTAAATTTTCCCAAAAACACATTCAAGAATAGTTTAACACTAATAAGAGATGCAATACATAAGCAATGAAGGCATTGTAGTTCAAAAAAAGCCACTAATATATGTAATATCAAGTTCCAACTTCAATAATTCTATATGAGTATTGAATTAAAGTCTATACTTAATACTAAAGTATAATAGGAACCATAATTTTTAGTGTTTGAAGTAATAAAATACTAACACACCTTGAATCCCAACCATTTGTCTTGTTGGATATTGTTGGAGAACCGTCATATGCATCCCCTCCTGCCATATCATACCCCAACATCCTTGCTTCTTCATATATACGATAACTATTCTAAGATTCACAACTTATACAACCAAAGAACAACATCAAGTTGCAAACTTGCAACTAATATAAAACATTTATTACAATTCAAACTCAAATCTGTGTGTAATAGAACTAGTATGTGTAGATGTATGATAAATTGAACATGAAGTCTACAAGATCATGGAACTTCGCTTGTTTCAAGCGATCTCTTCTCTTTGCATGGAGCTATATATAGAAATATGCAAGGGTTAACATGTAAATTAAAATACAAACATAAAAAATATAATGCTAACAAAAAAATAAGGTCAAGTGCAAAGCACATAACCAAAAATGTAAAAAAAAGCCTCATGACTCGAGGCTTACGCCTCCGCCTCGCCTCGAGCGCCTCGCGCCTCGAGCGCCTCACGCCAAGTCAAGGCGCACGCCCCACCCAGAGAACCTGAGGCGTGCGCCTCAGGGCGAATTTGTTGCGCCTCGCCTCGAGGCGTACGCCTTTGCGCCTCGAGGCGGCGCTTTTTAAAACAATGTGTTCCCATACCAACTCCTACTGCACCACCAATACTACCACCACCTCCACCTCCACAACCACCAATGCCACCTTCACCGATATTTTATACCCATCGTTCTGTCCCTGCTCATGGAAGTGGTCCTTCATCCACCATGCCCTAGGTTTGTCCAGGTGATATTACTAACGATGGGGTTGAAAATGTGCAAGTGCAGGGATCTTTGCAGGAGAATAGCATACCGGTAAGTACTGCTGATGATTTGGATGTACCCATTGCCTTACGGAAGCAGAAGCGGATTTGTGCATCCTATCCACTTGCTTCACAGGTTTCATTCCATCACCTCACTAGTGATTTTCAGAGGTTTGTTGTGGTCGTATCTATCATGGAGATACCACGGAATTATCAGGGCGCATTGAAGGAGAGTTGTTGGCGTTCAGCCATGGAGGAGAAAAAGACTGCTCTATGAGCTCGTGGTACATGGAGCTCAGTTACTGCTCCCCCAGCCCCAGGAGCTTCTGTTGTCAGCTGTAAATGGGTCTTTACTGTCAAATATCACGCAGATGGCAGCATTGATCGTTACAAAGCAAGGCTAGTGGCACGTGGGTTCACTCAAACCTATGGTGTAGATTATATGAACACTTTGTCTCCAATTGCACGTCATTCCACTCTACGTGTCCTTTCAGTTGTTGTGGTACGTGATTGGCCATTGTTTCAGCTTGATGTTAAGAATTCCTTTCTGTATGGGGATCTGCAAAAAGAAGTCTACATGCAGCAGCCTCCGAAGTTTGTTGCTGAGGGGGAGTGTCAGATGGTGTGTAGACTTCACAAGGCCATATATGGTCTTAAACAAAGCTCGCGGGCGTGGTTTCAGAAGCTTTCCGACCTATTTCAGAAGCAAGGGTTCAAAAGATCAAATGTTGGTCATTCTTTGTTTGTTCAGAAGACTCCCAGAAGTACTGTTGTTATCATGGTATATGCTGATGATATACTTGTTACGAGAGATGATATGCAGGGGATAAAGATAGCAAAAGAATTTCTAGGCCATCAGTTTGTGACTAAGGATATTGGTACCCTACGATATTTTCTAGGGTTGGAATTTGCTAGGAATGCACAGGGTCTTGTGATGACCCCAAGGAAGGATATTACAGACGTACTTGTTGAGACGGGCATGATCGGCTGTCGACCCTCGACTACTCCCATGGATCCTAGCATGAAATTATATGAAGATGATACAGAGTAGGTTGACAGGAGAAGATATAGAGAAATGGTGGGAAAGCTTCTCTATATTACTAGCACTAGACCTGACATCCCTTTTGCAGTAAGTCGGGTGAGTCAGTTCATAAAACAGCCCAGACAAGTACACATGGATGCCATATACATGATATTGAGATATCTAAAGTCGTCTCTAGGTGCAACCGTGTAGGACTTTTGTTCAGGAAAGAAACAAATATCTTTGTTCATGCATGTGCTGATGCAGATTATGCAGGATACCCTAAGGATCAGAAGTCTACTTCAGGTTTTGTTGTGTTTATTGGCAGCTCTTCGATTTCTTGGAAAAGTAAGAAACAGACAGTGGTGGCTAGAACTAGTGTTGAATCTGAGTACAGGGCCATGGCACAGGCAAGTACAGAGATGATGTGGGTTCAAGTTGTATTAGAAGATATGCATATAGATGTACCTCTACCCATACAATTACAATGTGACAATCAAGCAGCATTATATATTGCTAATAATTTTGTGTTTCATGAAAGAACAAACATATTGAAGTAGACTGCCACTATACCAGAGGTATGATTCAAAATGGCTTAATTTCTACTTTCCATGTCAGTTCAGGAGAGCAAACTGCAGATATCTTTACCAAACCATTGCTCAGAGGGTCATTCCAGAAGTGTTCTTCTAAGCTGAGCATGATTGATATCTATGCTCCATCTTGAGGGAGAGTGTGGAGATATTTCTAGGGTTTATGCATTTTTCTGTTATGTTTATTTTCTTTGTTCCATCTTATGTAATTTACCCATAGGCTTTCCCTATATAAGAGAGCCTAGGGTTCCTTGGAATAAACTGCTTCTCATTCTCTTTTTCCAACAGTACCTTTATACGGTGACAACAAGTCTACTACATACATCACAACCAATCATGTTTTCCATGAGTGGACAAAACGCATTGAAGCTGATTGTATGTTTATTCGTGATGCAGCACGAGGAAAGATCATCACTCCACACATCTCCAATGAACTTCAGATTGAAGACATCTTCACGAAGGCAATACGGAAGAATCGCCTTTCGAATCTAATTTTCAAGATGGGCATGATCAACAAATATGATCCATCTTGTGGAGGACTGTTAGAGTTATTATGTTTTCTATTTTATTTAAGTCATGTAACATTTCAGGGTCTTTTATGTATTTTTGCGTTTTTAGCTCTCTAGGGTTTCTATCAATATAAGAGACCCTACACCCATGGAATAAACATAATGATTCATTCTCTTCACTACATGTACCAAAGTTGATAACTCCCAACATTTCCTCTCGTTAACATCCAACGGCATTTCGTTATACAAGAAAAAATAGAAACTTCCCTCATTCAAGAATTAGAAGCAGGAGAACAGCAGATACAGTAGACAGCAAGCATATATGTGTATATAGCAAACAATCCCTTAAAGTACATTTAATAGAACTCCAAACAGCATAAGGGATCATCCCAAGAAGGTAGGTAAGTGTGCAAAAATGGATATGAAAGATGTGCAGTAGATGCAATAAGAACAAGTAAAATGTACAAGATCAATGTATATATGCTTAGTATCTTCCATCAAAAGATAGTATAACCTTAAATCAAAAGCCCCTTTATATGGGTACAGAATAATGGTGAACTACCTAGATAACCCCCCACTATAACTCCTCTCAAGATGGAGTATACATACATTGATCATAAAATCGTGAGGTATCATCGTCATATAGATAATATGTTGGGTATTAGTGACTTGAAGATATTGACATCAACAAGAACATCGATTTTGCATATATAGGTCAATATGCCATGGTATAGCAGTGTTATATCGTGATTTCATTTGATGATGGTCACAAGTTGAATTTTACGGCTACTAAAATGTACCCCGCGCTTCGCGGCGGAACAAAAATTGAGTTGATATGATTTAAAATATACCAAGTTTTACTATTTCATTTTAAACATTAAAAAATGACAAAAAGTTTGTGTTATGAAAAGATTTAGTATATTTTTTTGCAAAAAAAATAAATGCTATGTATTTATGCTGTGAATGGAATAAGTTCATATAAGGTAATTGCAAATAACAACCACCATTGAAGCATAAAGGAATAGTGAATTACTAAAATTATCACAACAACAACAACAAAGCCTTTTCCCACAATTAAGTAGGGTCGGCTACATGGATTCTTCGCCTCCATTCAGATCTATCTTGGGTCAATCTCGGACTTATATCCAAAAAGCTAAGATCCCTTCGTATAGTCTCTTTCCAACACTTCTTGGGCCGTCCTCGCCCTCTCTTAGCCGGCTCAACATCCCAACACTCGCATCTCCTAACCGGTGCATCAGTTGACCTTCTTTGCAAATGACCAAACCATCTTAAGCGGTTTTCTCGCATCTTATCCTCGATCGGAGCTACACCAACTTTCTTTCTAATTGCATCATTCCGAATCCGATCTTTACGTGTATGTCCACACATCCATCTTAGCATTTTCATTTCTGCTACAGCCATTCTCTGCACATGTCTATGGTTCACAGGCCAACATTCAGAACCATAAAGCATAGCAGGTCTCACGGCTGCTTTGTAAAACTTTCCTTTAATTTTTAAAGGAATTTTCTTATCACAAAGAACAGCGGAGGCTCCTCTCCACTTTAGCCAGCCTGCATTTATTCTATTAGTAACATCTCCATCAATTTCCCCATCATGTTGCAAAATAGATCCCAGATATCTAAAAGACTCTCTCTTCTGAATGTTATCGTCACCAATCTTCACCTCGATTCCTTCACCATTGCTTCCATCAAAGGTGCATTCCATATATTTCGTCTTAGCCCTACTTATACGAAAGCCTTTAATCTCCAATGCATGTCTCCAAACCTCAAGCTTCTCATTTACTCCATCTCTAGTCTCGTCAATCAACACAATATCATCAGCAAATAACATACACCAAGGTAACTCATCCTGAATGTGACTTGTCAACTCGTCCATAATCAAAGTAAAAAGAAATGGACTCAAAGCTGAACCTTGATGTAAACCAATGTTGATATCAAAATAGTCAGTCTTCCCCGTCGGGGTCCTTACACAAGATAAAGCCCTATCATACATATCCTTTATGAGATTAATATATAGGACAGGTATTTGTCTCTTCTCCAAAACTCTCCATAGTATCTCTCGTGGGACGGAATCATAAGCCTTCTCCAAATCAATAAAGATCATATGGATATTCTTCCTTTTAGCTCTATAAATCTCCATTGTTCTCCTCAGCAAATGGATGGCTTCAATAGTCGGTTTAATAATGATTTAGATCTTATCAAACTAACATAATTATACAGCTACACAAAGTCGGTTTAATAATGATTTAGATCTTAACGGATGTTTTCTTGCAACGAATATGTGAATAAGTTAATAAGAAATTGTAAGTAAAATAATGGAAGTAAAAAATAAATATATCTATAGAAATTATTTATGTGTTCTCCTTGCAATTGATGTATGCTAAAATTTAACTGATTTATTCATAAGAAAATGATAAACATCATAAATAAAAAAGAAAGGAAAAAGAATAAAAAAACTACTTTCCATTGATACCAAATTTTTGTGATAAATAGAATTTTAAATATTAGTACAAATATATCTATATGTAGATATTTCATAATTTAAATTTAAAAAGTTCATTTGTTTCTACATATAATGTAAAAGGATACTCAATTAGTGAATTGTCTAAGATTTTAAGGGGATGAACAAACATACCGTAAAGCGAATAACGAACATTGAATCCCAAAAATAGGTGAAAAATTAGAAAATTAAATTATAGACATATGTGACAATATAATCTAGTATTAAACTTTTCAAATAGAATATCATACACATTTCTGTATATCTATGTTTGAAGAACTCATCGACTAATATTAAACAAACGAAGTTTCTTTCTGTAGAAGAGTACATGTGAAAAATTATATAAAATAATATAAAATTAATATTTATTACATTAAAGTAAAGGAGAAAATTATACCTTTGAAATTTCGTACAATCATCGCTGAGAAGATAATAATTGTAGGATTATCTCTATGAAGAACCATATCTTTTGAAAATTCAACAACAATTTCCCCCATATTGTTATTAACAAATTCTTCTTGTTGTTCACAATTAGATTTAGAATAGTCGATCGACGATACTGTTTTATATTAATAATATCTACATATAATATTAAGTGAAATTGACATAAAAAATTAAAGCCAAGATCTTTAATTTCTATATTTTTTCATGTGTTTATCTTCTATTTATTAATATGTATGAATTATTTATGATACTTAAAGAAATAGTATTCCCTAAACATCTGGAATAATTTACAAAAAAAAGTAAGGTGATTTAAAATTTAATTTCACATTATAGTGTAATTTCACATGCTGATTAAGTGGATTTCTCTGAAAATTGGAGCTTTAAGATAATAAAAATAAAAAAAACTTATATCTCGGAATAATAACATAATTTTCATGCTAATGGTTGTCGGATCTTCTGGAATTTTAAAAAAAATATTGAATTTTTATGTACTTTTAAAGTTTGTATGTGATTTTATGATTGACTTTTGATTTACGAAAAATATAAGAACATATTTATTTTCAAACAAACATTAATGTTGTATATAGTACAATATTAGATCATTTGAGATATTTTCTTTAAATTATATAGTATGCAGTTGAATTAATACAAATCTATGAATGTATAAATAAAACCCTTTTAAATTAACTTGCTATTGATTTGTAAGCTTTGATATTTACAAATTTAGAAAGAGAGAGGGAGTTAAAGAGAAGAGAGGAAAGAGACGTGGGAGAGAAAAGACAACAGAGAGAGTGAGGAAAGAGAAGAGACGTGTGACAGACGATAGGAGAGAGAGGAAAGTGAAGAAATGGATTGGGGAGAGAGAGAACCGGATGAAGATAGAAAGAAATGTAGCAGATTTGGGAGTAGGGACCGTGGGAGGCAACAACGTGTACAGCTGAGGTTAAATGTTGGGTGAAACCCAGCTTTAACATATGTATATAGATTTTTCCTCTCTTTTTTACCGACATTTCGCCTGTATCGTGTTGTTATTGTTGCTAGTTCGTTGCTCTTAAGAAGGCTTGTACACTGATTGACTTTATTTTTTATTGCCTTTTAAGGTTGAAATTTAAGAGTTTTTGTGTATTCGGGTCTCCTATTGCTTATTCTTGAGTGTTTTTTTAGTATTTAGGCAATGACTTGTATTATTTCAGATCACAGGGATATTTAGGTTTTATGATGGATTTGTTCAGAACTACTTCTAGATTTTTTTTTGAAAGTCTGCATGGGAGGGTGAAACACTCGGTGGTGTCCGCCCCTTCAAAATTTATTGATAACCAAAAGTAGAGTTACATACGGATAACGCTACGACACCCAAAAACGAAAGCACCTCTGAAAAAATTATAACACCCAGTCGTCCACCAACCTTTTTGCCAACAACCCCACATTTTCCTTATAAAACCTATGATCCGAGAACAGCAGGTCATTTCTCCCCCTCCATATCGCCCAGAGAATAGCCAAGGGGAACAGCCGTTCGTGCCTAGGCCTGACTCTATTATCGTGAAGCGAGTTCCAGAAGGCCTGGAAATCATCAAAGCGGCACCACGCCACATCCGCCTCCTGCCAAACCTGCGCGACCAAAGGACAAGAAAAAAAAGATGTTCCACCGTTTCAATCTCGCAATCACAAAGCAGGCATCTGTTCGCAATGACGCCCAGGAGTCTGACGCAGCGATCGCGCGTCATCAATCTCTTTCTCCGAAGAAGCCACAAGAAGAACCCAATTCTCTCAGGAGGGTTTGAATCACAAATAGAGGTACAGTCCCTGTTCAACAGCTCCGAATTTGCCGGTGGCGGTCTGGAAATGGCCCCATAAGCTCCCCTGACCGAGAAAGAGCCGACCTTCCAGCACCAATGATCTTCTCCTGCAGATGGGGCCCCTACCTCCCTCAAAGCGTCAAGCAAAACCAAAAAATCCTCAAGTCTTTGGTCCGAGAAATTTGCGGAGAACATAGGCCACCAGGAACTATCCACCCAACATTCCATCACCGAGCAATGCTTGTTGTCCGCCAAGGCATATAGCCGTGGGAAGCGAGAGCAGAGGGCCCCCGCCCCGGTCCAATTGTCTTCCCAAAACAAGAAGTTATCCCCTCTCCCACAGACCGGTTTGAAGAGCTCAAGATTTGACACGAAAGACTTCATCACTCCCCTCCAAAAAGGTGTCATGGTAGCCTGATTATTGAGCAGTCGATGGGGCGCGCCCTTTACACCATAGATGCTGTGAATCACCATGCAAACAAAGCCTTCTCCCGGACCCCAGATCCTACTTGCCCATTTAAGGAGAAACGCCTCATTCATCTGCTCAAGAGACTTCACCCTCAGCCCCCCCTGATCTTTGTGACACGTGACATCCTCCCAACCTACTAGATGGATCCCCCCACGACCATCGGAGTTGTTAACCCATAAGAACGTGCGCATCCTCTTCTCCAACCACTCACGAAATCCCATTGGGATCTTGCGATTAGCCATAAAATAAGTAGGTATGGAAGAGAGCACAGCCTTGAGAAGAACCAGTCTGCCCCCCCCCCTCGACAAGATAGAAGCTCTCCAACCCGCCAACCGCATCTCCACTTTCTCCACAACCCTCAGCCAATCACAGAGCCTCGTCCTCCCCAGAGCCAACGGCATGCCCAGGTACTCAAGAGGCAGAGAGACCTGATTAGACGCCAAGGCTGCTGCCAGCCCATCAGCCACCTGCTCCGCAAGGCCAAACGAGACGAAAGAATATTTGTTGTCATTCTTGCGCAGCCCAGACATCTCCGAGAAGATCTCCAACGTCGTAGCCATGCCAGTGGCCGCCTCGGTACCCCCCTCAATGAGGAAGAGGGTGTCATCCGCATACTGGATGAGCGGGACCTGAAGCCCCTCCCTTACATAGCCAGAAGAGTAGCCATGGTTGATCACCCTCGACACCATATCAACCAGCACATAAGCCGCAAGGATGAAAAGCATTGGCGCGAGAGGGCAACCTTGTCGTACCCCCCTAAGAGGTTGAATCCAGCCCCCCTCCGGTCTTCCATTGATCATGATCGAAAGAGATGTCGTGGTGACATAGCGCCTCATCCAGGAAATCCATATGTCCGGGAAGACCAAACGACGTAAAACCGACTACATGAATCTCCAATCAAGGCTATCATAAGCCTTCGCAAAGTCAACCTTCCAGAGGACACCGCTCGCGCCGCTTCTCCTCCAATCCGCAACAATCTCAGATACAAGAGTAGTGCAATCCGAGATCTGGCGGCCAGGAACGAAAGCAGATTGAGCCGGGGAAACCAAGCACCCAAGAATTCCATTAAGTCTCCTCGCAAGCACCTTCGTCGTGATTAAATAAATTGTGTTAGAAATGGCAATGGGACGAAAGTCCCCGACGGTGGACGGAGCAGAGCACTAGGGGATTAGGACCACGAGAGCCCGGTTGATACGATCAAAGCCCCTATTTCCCTGACAAAATTCCGACACCACCTCCAGCACGTCATGACAAACGAGATCCCAGAAGTCCCTATAAAAGGCGATAGGGAAGCCATCGGGACTAGGCGTTGTATCACCGTTGAGATCCCATACAGCATCCCTAATCTCCTCAAGGGTAACATCACGGATAAGGGCAGCGTAGTGATGAGGCTCCACCATTCTAATATCCCGACCCAACCATTTCCAACGTCTCGGTACAGTTGTAGAAGTAGCCTCTCTGAAATGGTTTGCAATTGCTTTGCCCATGTTTTGGTTCCCCTCCACCCTGACCCCATCAACTACAATGAAGTGTAAGGCGTTGGATCTGCGCTTACCGCTAGCGATTCGATGGAAATAAGCCGTATTCGCGTCTCCCTCCCGCACCCAAGAGCTCCTCGATCTCTGTCTCCACTCCGTGGCCCTCTTCTTATCCTCCAAAGCAATCGTCTTCTGCGCCGCCGACCTCGACTCCAATTCCGACTGCGTAAGAGCTCTAGTGTCCTCCAAACCATCGAGCATTCGAATCTCTTCCTCGGCAGCCTTCCTAGCTGCGCACCTAGCAGCCCTCATTTCTCTTTTGAACGTCGCCAATCTGGCTCGTTAGGTGGAAAGCTTCTTATCAAACCGAAAGGCGGCAGAGCCCGAGGCACCCACCTCCCCCCAATGCGAGGAAACCGTCTCCTTGAATCCATCTCCAGCAGCCAGCACTTCTCGTACCTGAAGAGCCCCCGCTGGGCCGGAGTTGTCCCAGAGCACCACAAGATAGGTGTATGATCGGAGTAAAAACGTGGCTTCGACGTCACCGTCGCCAAAGGAAAGACATCCAGTACCTCGCTGGAGACAAAGAAGCGGTCAAGACGCGAGCGCGAAATGGAATTCCTCCAGGTGTAAGCGACATCCTTGATGTCCATCAAGACCAGCCCAAGCAGGTCAACAGTGTCAGCAAAATCCGAGGAGCCCAAGTCCTGGCCCCCCCTCCCCCCGGTCTGTCCGTGGTTAAGAGGGTGACGTTGAAATCACCGCCCATCACCCACGGCGTCCTCCCCACCACCCTACCAGCCTCAAGCAATTCTCCCACAGCTCACCCGCAGCCCACCATCACAAGGCCCATACACACATGAAACCGCCAGAAGATCAAGCGAGGACATACCAGCCAAGACCACCGTCAGGACATGCCTGCCATGAGTGACCGAGACGAAAGACCAAGACAGCGATCGCCACGGCACAAGGAGCCCACCCGAAGATCCCGATGCATCCAAAGCTCTAAATTGATCAAGACCACCCGCGCCCCACGCCTTCCAAGTGGTCTCCGACACGGATTGAAGTTTCGTTTCCTGGAGCATTACAATGTCGCAATTCCATTCATTGAATCTTAATCCCATTGCTTTCCGCTTATCTGGATCCCCAAGCCAACGGACATTCCGCGAAAGAATTTTCATTTGCGAGAGTCAGACTTCCCCTACACAACGCAACTCCTGCAGCCTCCGCCACAGCAAGCTTGAAAGAGGAACACGATGATGCCTCTGGTCTTGGAGTTCTGGCCTTGTTTCTCCTTTTGTATCTCTTCCCGCTCCTTCTATCACCAATTCCTGTCTCCGCAGCAGTAGAGGGCAAGGCTTCATCTTCATGGCTCTCCTCATGGATAATCACCGAGGTGGCTGCAGCCGTTATGGGGGACGGCAAAGTCCGAGAGCTACCAGCATCAAAGAGGTTGTTGTGGGTAGGGAGAGAGAGCATCTGTGGGGCACCCAAAAAGGCATCGCGCAGGGTCAGCGAAGGGCTAAGATGCTTTGGGAGGCCAGAAAGAGCCGAAGCCCGAACAGTCTTGAGAGGGTCCGAGAACAGCCAAAGAGTATCCGGATCCGAATTAATCCAAGATGAAGATCGGTCTCCCGAAATTGAATCCGGATCCGATAATGCAAGCCCCGTACCCGAGAGCATGTTCACCTCCGCAAAAAGCTTTTCCTTGGGGTTATCAAAAAATCTCTCGTCCACGTCACCGTGCAAAGGGAACAAACCTGACGACAGATACGTCTGGCAAGGAGGGTTCTCGAAACACCGCGTGCCAGCAATCAACGTGGCCCTTCCTTTGCATGGGCTTCTTGGGAAGCCAACCGCCAACGTCGATCGAAAAGCATCCCGTGGCCTTTCGGCTTCCGCCGTCTTCGTGAGCATCACCAGCATCGGAACCATCGGCAGTGGCGGAGGAACATCAACAGAAAACTCAATGACAAAGGAGAAGCATCCCACGATCAGCTCCGCGAACTCGCTCCGCCCCCCGATCTGATCCAGGAAAGACTTGGGACATTCAAAAAGGATCTACGTTTCATCTGCCGCCGATCCCGGTCGGAGGCCATCATCAAGGATTTCCCGGACAAAACCCCCAGCGGCTCAAAGCCCGCCGCAAGCAAGAAGTCGAGCGGGAGAGGAAGGGGACACGCCTTACCGTGGTCAAGCAAATCTCCATCTCCCTACAGGACCCATCTACGTACCTTAGAGGTTTCCATACGACATTGCCAACGTCCCCATTTCGAAACAAACGCTCCCTCTGAGGCTCCGTTAAACCACGAACACAGCACGTTTTATCGTCCAGCATCACGACGTCTCCCATGAAAAGCATGCCAAAGAAGCCCTCTAAATGCGATGAAACCATGTCCAAGTCAATAGTGTTCCTTAGCACGTGACCGATGGTCGCGCAAGGCGCTGAAGTGCGCAAGTTCCCCGAAATCTTGCTCATCCGACGAGCTCCGCCATAGCTTGACGCATCAGCAGCAAACCATGCACGCCCTGGCTTGTCGCAGCACCCCCCCCAAGAAGATCTCTTCACCGCTTCCGCATACGTCGCTCCCCCTTGCACCACGTGAGAAGTACGACCAGACGAGGAGCCAGCAACGAAGACAGTCTGCATGGTTGTCGGCCTCGCCTCCTTGAGAGACCCGGATGAGAAGCAGGAAGCTTGCCGATGCCCCACTCGACCGCAAGAGTAACAGCGCGGGGGTAGACGGCAGAAAGACGCACCATGGCCCCTCTCCCCGCAGTGAAAGCATCGACGGCCCGGTTTCTTGTGGGAGACGAACGTCCACTCGTCATCTCTTGCTTTACTGCCCTCCATCTGCATGTGGCCATCATGCCATGCAACCTCCCCTCCATGGAGAATCTTCTTGCCCTTGTCCAACGGCTGATAACCCCTTCCGCCTTCTTCCCTCTGCACTCCTTCCACAGTCCCCCCAACTCCCTCACATACCCCAGCCCTCTCGCTGAGCACTTGAACATAGGTATCTCCTCCCCCAGCAGCATTCTTCAGCGGACCCCCCAGACGAGGATCATGCTGGCTCTTGAGCATCACGCCGCCTTTCGCTCCTACTTTTGCGAACGTCTTCGCAGTCGCGTCCTCGATCGCCTTCTCAGTCGCCTTCTCGATCGCCTTCTCAGTTGGTTCCACTAAAAAATTTTTAAATACAAGCTTAGATGTCAAGTTGGACTATAAATTCAAGATTATCGTGGTTTTATTTGTTTAGCAACAATTAATTTAGCAAATTTATAGTAATCAATAGTAAAACTGGCTAGTATATAAATCTATATTTTTCTGTGTTTCACGTGTGTTTTTGCTGGTTTGGATTGAGAGTCTACAGCATGTGTTCGCACTCCATTGTAAATATAAGCCATCTGATACTCAGATAGACAATGGGGACATAAAATGGAGGTATGCCACTGTAGCAACAAATCCAAAATTGAATGCAACTTTTACAGTAAAAACTCAAAGGTGGGGGAATCACTAGTATAGCATCATCTTGTTGCAACAAGGATGTTGCCAAGTGCACACATTGCCCAAATGATGTTATCGAGTTTGTATGTAGCGTCGAAGATATTACCCGGACATGTTTTACCTGTTTAACTAACCCCAATCTAGTGAAGTGAGTGTGGTCCACTTGGTTGAGTCTTGTCTTCTGACTCATGTCCCTTCTTAACCCTTTTAAATATGGAACTTAATGTATGGAAGCCTTTAAATAAAAAGGAAATATATAATTGGGGGTAATATTTTAAAGTCTTAGACCAAAGTGCAATTAAGAGAAGTTCGAGGGTAAAATGTAAATAGCTCAAATTATGAAATCTACTGATTATTGTGTGATTAAATTAAGTATTGTATTATGTAAATAAGCTCTTTACTTAATTTTAGAAACTTATGAGCAAATGATGTAAATTGTCATAGCCCAATAGCCCATACAAGACCACTTTCGAAAAGAAGAGACTTCTTCATATCACTTGTCTTCTCCATCAACTTAGGGGGATGTCCTCACTTCCATTGGCAAGAAGAAGCTTAAGGAATGTCCAACCCATAGGTGACCCTAGAGGGCTTCCTCAAGGTGGTATCATCAAGGTTAGCATGTTGCTTTCTCTAAAGTGTTGTGGTGATGATTCTATTGCATGCTTAATTCTATTGTCTCCTTTCTTGTTTTGCGTTTTTGTGTTTACCTTTGTGCTTGCATGTTAGATCCAATATCACATACGGTGTGGAGGATTAAAAGAGGAAACAAACACAAAAACAAGAGAGGAGAAACTCTAGCCATGAGCTCCCCCGCACTCTAGTTCACACTAAACCTCCGAGGCAAACAATCCTCGCATATGCCACATCCCTCCACTCATTCCTTCGCCGATGATTATCATTCTGAAAAACAATGAACATCTTTCACAAGGCCTCCAACTTTTGTGCCATTTGCTTCATAGCAGATCCAAACACTTGGTGACTTACTCCATAAATAGCCAGCAACTTCCTAAAACACTTACTGAGCCACGAGTGTTAGAAACAAAAAAATCATATCCACTACCCTCTCCAGAAACCCAACATACGGGCATATGATCCGAATGTGAATACAGAGAAGCCAACAGCAAGCTTTCCAGCAACCCGAGTTAATCGATAGTAAAAAAGTGATCCAATTGAGATCTTGGAAAAGAATTCCTTAAGGTATATATGCAATTCGACGCACCCAATAGATCCACAGATAGGCCCCTGACCATCATAGCAAAATCTTCATAGCCCTAGTCATCCCCCCATGGATCATGGAAGGTCTTACCATGTAGGGCCACGTTAAAATATCCTCCAAGCCAGCCACAAAAGCTTAAAAAACAATCATGAGTCAGCCTCAATTCATCCCATAAGTTGCCTATGTGTGGGCTCCCCATAGGACCATAAACGAAGGTAATCACTAATATCAACACACCTGCTACCCGTAAAAGAGCATCACTGCTGATCTGGTGCACAAAAATTTTCCTCTATAGTGGAAAATGTCATAACTCAACCCAACCAAAATTCCGCAAAGCTTCCAACCACCCCAACGCACAAAAGTCCGACAATCGTGGACCTGTGACCAACTTCCATAAATCCCCCTCCCATCTTTCCAATTTAGTCTCCTGAAAAAAAACCCACATCTACCGGCCATAAACCAATTAATGATGCCACTACAACCCTCTTTTAAAGCCTTTGTATACATGTGCGTATATAAAATCTTCCTTGGTTCTCTTCTCTTTGATTTTCTTTTCTTCTTTCTATGTATAGTGTTGTTAATTCATAGAGTTAATTTACAAGAATGTGGTATTAGGTAGTCAAAGGTATTTATAAATCTTACGGAAGAATAACATGGATGAGATTTATCATCCTTTCTAGGTACATGTAATATGATGATACAAACCATGGTGCAAATCTACATAAGAAAGTGAAGATTATTGGTTAATAACGAGTCACCCCCTCCCCCAAGCTTCACCCACACATGTCTCAACCATTGAAGACAAAAACTATACTTCCTCCAGCAAAGGAACATCCTCCTAGCTCACTTCTACACATATGGGCTCCCTTGTCTTATTAAGTTTTTTTTAGAATCTATGAGATGAACCTCCATTAGAAATCCATCCAATATATGTGTGTGTAAAAAGAATCAACGTTACAAGCACCAAGTTTCCACTAGAGTTTTAGCATGCTCAAGAACATTCTCAAAATAAAACCTCCCACCCTTGAAGCTGGTACAATTTCAAGTCAACCGGATAGCCCAAATAAGTGCACATATCTTTCTTATGTCGTCGGCCACACCTGTCCAATCTCTGCTAAAAGAATTCCAGAAGGAGTTCACATCAACCCACTGAGTACTAGAAAAATTAGCAGTCATCCATGGTTCCCTAGATCCAAGGCACTGAAAGAAAAGATAATCAATGTCTTCCGTTGCTCTACCATGTCTACTGCAGGTCGCCTTCGCCCCAAGAAAAAACCTAACTCTCATAATGCCAGTCAATATTTTCCCTCTACTCGACAGGCAAAAATTTTGGTAAACGAATAGGAATCTCCAATTCCAGATCCTGGTGCAATCCTGAGTGAGCTCTTTAGTTCCACCGAAAACAGGACCAGATATAACAACATAGGCCTTCTGGACCGAGAATACCCCATCTCTCACATACCACGAATCCCTCTCAAAAGACGATTTTTCCAACCTCGCAACTTTGCATGAAAAACTCAGAACATCCTCCACCTATTGATCCGACAACTCTGGCGCAAACACGGGTCTCCAAGATCCCCCCACCCAACCATCCACTATGCTAGCTTCTTTGTCATGGGCTAAAGCAAAAAATTGAGGTACATCATAAAATGCACCCTGCTCTGACCAATCATCCTTCCAAAAGCGAAAGCATGTACCACCCACAATATCGGTCGCAAAGGATCATCAAGTCTGGAAAGACCGAGCAAACACCTCAGCAGAAAGTGGTCGACGATGACAAATCATCATTTCAGACGCACAAACTGGAGGATACTCCATAAATCGATCTAATCAACCTGGTAACAAATCATTTTTATCACCCTAGATTTTCAGCATCCACTTAGCGAGTATCCCCTTATTAATATCTACCAAACGCTTCACACAAAAGCCCACCTTCAATCGTCGATCTTGTCAACAGCTCCACCCCCACTCCCCTTGGCCCTTATAACCTTTCTTTCCATGCCATCATCATGGCTTGGCCAGCATTGCTCTCTCCGTGGACTTAAGGAGAAGTAGGTCTCTCGACAACCTCTCGCATTCAAGTAATGCTCCGTTTCAAGGATGAAAGGTTCTATAACTGGAATTATGTTCACCCCCTCCGAAGCCTCATACTCGGGTTACTAAGAAAAAGTACCCATGTATTCATCCTTTTTATCTTATAACACAGGGGACTTCAAAAAGTGGCCTGCCAATGGCAATGAAGGTCTTTATCAATTCATGTTTTCATGGATCTAGAACCACTACAGCCCCTGCTCAACCTGAAGGTCGAAATAACTTTTTAACGAGCCATGAGGATGTTATTGGGGATCTACGTCATCGCTTCCTTACTGGTCACTTTCTTTAAAAGAACCACCAATAAACAGTTGTTCCCAAAAAGTGGTGTGGTTGCATCCAAGATCTCTGATGGGGAAGAGACCTAGGAGATCCTCGAATCTCCGCAGAAGACTCCCCTCCCAAAGGCCAATGCACACTAATCTCAACCGGAGCAAGGGAAAATTGAATTGCTTCCAAGCTTCAAGAATATAGGGGGACCCTACAATCGAGACTAACTAGTAGTTCCTCCATCCATCACTCCATCTTTGAAGAGTGGCCTCCACCACTTTACTGATAGAGGGAAGCCTTCAATACCATCCACCCACATTCTTCTCCTCCTAGAAGAGGCCCCTAGCACATATCAAGGACGTCCCCGACCAAACTACTTTTACGATTCACTTATTGATCATTACTACCTCAAAAATCATTGCAACCACTTATAGGTCTTTTGGTGTGCCTTCCTCTTGGAGCTCATTTCCCAAGATCGAACCTACACAAATATTGGATTGAGGAGTCTTAGTCCCATGTTTGTTTACGTCCTACCTCCAAAGCCTCAACCTCGGGTTCCATGGTATTTACCTGACATCACCATACACCCCACTCGCTCTTATACGACGCCCACATTGTCCAGGGCCCCAGTAACGAAAGCGGGTGATATAATTACTCTTAAAACTCTGTTTCATGTGCACATTCAAACCAAATTAAAAGCAAACACCTAGGCGATACCAGTGACATTGTATCTGACTAAGCTAAGGATCACTGGCATCCCCTAATTCCCTCACCCTTGGGGCCTATTTGGTTACCAGGTTACACCGAGTTAACCTGGCACATCCCCTGCTCTATCCCTGCATTCTTGGGTTGGAATTAGTTGTATGAACTATACAATTTCTTTGTTATAATATTTTTAACCACGTTCAATAAAAAATTATATAAAAACATATTATAAACATTAGAAAAGTTAATATAACACATATAAATGTCACATCACATCACGTTTATCATTCAAACCCTTTCCAACCCTCCCAATCATCCAAACAGCTACTATTCATAGGAGGATATCCCAACCCACTCCAACCTAGTTACCGAACAGGCCCTTGGTCTCCTCTTTAACAACATAATTACCCATCTCCCTTTGTTGAGTCTCCCCTAGATTCATTTTTTGTTGGTTGTATTGTTTTAGTGCGGAAACTCTATGTAAACCTTCTCAAAAAATGTGTAAATCTTCCCCCAAAAATACTGTCAAAACACCCCGCCAAAACACCCATCGTTTTCACGAACAAGTGCACTATCACAAGTCACTACACCTTGTACATCAAGCTTTTTTAGTTTACTATTAATTATTCATGCATGTCTCATCATTTTGGATGTTTTATCATATACAAGTACAATAATGCACTTTCAGAAGTTTTATCACCATTCTACTACTTCCAGCCATCCCTATTCATTGTTATACTTCGAAGGAGCAAGACAATGATATCTAAAATACTAAAAAAACCGCATTATTCACATATGTGCCATTCAATTAGATCATTTTTTATGATTGTTTTTCGAAGTTTTGTTATTTTTTTGAAATTCAAATATTACGACCTTTGTTAGTGATCCACTTTGTTATGTTGGAATTGTTCATGAAGTAATGATTTATTTCTACCTTAACCTACATGAGTAAGATAATTCGCCCTCAAGATGAACATTAACCATTGTGCCATCCACTTGATGTGTCAACTCATCACTAACATTCTCGACTACTCATTCGAGGGCTTCGTCGGTCGCCGATATTCAGTCGATTGGGTCACTGCTAAAGGACTAATTGACATATGGGTAACTAATCGGATTTAGTCGAACTCAATTTTAGTTTCTATTTTCTAATTATTTTAAATATATAAATCATTTTTTGTGCATATACTTTTATAGAATTAAATAGATGTGTACATTTTCTATACTACTATAATGAAATAAAAGAAAAAATAAATTAAAAATAAATATTAAGACAAAGGAGCTCCTCACACTTATGGATAGCCTCGAGTTACCTTCTTCACCCAACATTTTGTCGGGAGAACATTCATAATGGAAAGATAGAATGAATGTATGAGTCCATGTTATTTTTTTCTATTTCCTTCTTTTACAGTATCATAAATTTGCATGCTCTTTTGCCATGTGGAGTTGACAAGCTATAATGTGAAAGTCATAGTAATAGTACCTCCTATTTATATCATTGTCTATTGTATTAAGATTTTATGGCTTTACAGTATGAATGTTCTCCTAGCAAACAAACTTTGATGCTTCTTTGTTGGTCCTGTAGACTGTCAATCATCCTCGGCAGCTTACTTTACGTATATAATTGCTAGTTCCAATAGCTCCTGTATTGATGAAAACAATGCAAAAGCTCCTAACAAAATATTGGGTGAAGTGCAAAGAGCCAGCTCGGGATTTTCCACAAGACAGTTCATTTAAAAGAAAAATAATTTTGCAAGAAAAATCAGATGACTAGTCGAGTACCTGATTATTGACTGAGTAGTCGATAGTCAGTTGACCACCCCACCGACTCAGCTAGTCAGACCGACTAATCGGGCTAACCGATCGGATGAGTTTTACGATTATGCTCCTGACGACAAGTGCCCTGAGTTGCATGCACCTCCTTTAAAATGCGAAGCTTTTTCTCAATGTGGCTCCAACTTGCGGAAAGATTTCATCGTAGTTATGTTGTCATACTGAAAAGAAGTCGAAACCAGTAGCCATCCTCGTGGAGCAAAACTTTCTCAAACAAGAAAAAAGACCTAGACATCTCTGCCTCCTCGAAGTTCCACAATAAGTGTGTGTGGTCCGATCTTGAGTAGGTCAAGGCAAAGACATGTGCCAAAAAAACGGACAACGGCTCTATAGAGTTAAAGAATTGATCCAGCCTATACGTAGATCCAAAAGTATGACAGCAACTTGGGTCGCCCACAACCTAGTTGGAGATCCAAGGGATAGTCAACTGCATCCAACACCTAGATGTAGATCCAAGGGATAGTCAATTGCATCCAACACCTCTAGTTAGAGATTGCCCACAACCTCAACGAGTCAACATAATCCGAATCCTGAGTGGTGCAGTCACCACCAATCGGCTAAGCAATAGATAAGAACAAGGAACTGGCCATACGTTGATCCTCCAATTAGTGTAGGTAAAAGGCGGTGTCGTTAGGGCCATACACACAAGAGAAGGTTGTACGAGCCCCATCACGCTTATCCATGAGCACACATACACTATATGTTTACCAAGTAACTCAGTCTCCATATCTAGACGGTCATCATTCCATGCCATAAGCAGACCACTGGCATTTACAACCTTGAAGTAAGAAAGCATGTTGCACTTAATTAAGTGCTAGAGTTGGTCAAACGAAATTTGAATCTTGGTTTCTGGAAGCAAAACCACATCCTCATGCCAGTTTCCTAAAAGCATCTTCATAGTCTCCCTCTTTCCTGTGTCTTCTAAAAGCCCTTGCATTCAATGTAATGACCTTCATGGATTCACTATTGATAGCCATGACGTTCGCATTACTCCAACATCTTTGAAGATGCGCTCACAGATAAGCAAGGTTGTAAAAATCGGTAGTCGATACTCGGTCGGTTGGGTCACTGACTAAGGATTAATCGGCAATCGGACGACTGATCGGATTTAGTCGGGCTTTAATCGGTTTTGAATTTTTTAATTATTTTAAATAATAAATCAATTTTGTATGTATATTCTTATATATTTACATAGATTTGTACATTTTTTATATTATCATAATGGAACAAAATAAGAAATTGAATTTAAATAAAACATTAAGCATATTAGAGTAAGTTTTCTTTAAAAAATAAAAAATAAATGGTATCTCCAAGCAAAAATCGATCGACTAGTTGGCCTTAGTCAGAATTAGTCAGTACTCGGTCGGCCACCCCACCGACTAGACTAGTCGGACCTACTAGTCGGACCAGTCGGGGGATTTTTACAACAATGCAGATAAGGTCCATAGCAGTTCGAACCACCGATAGTAAGTAGGTTGTACTCTGAGATTGAAGGAAGCCGTGGTAGAGAGCGACACTTTCATTGACTCTTACGCATGGAAATCTTCGAACCTATCTCCTTATCCACCATTAAAGAAGGTTCGGGATGACCGAGAAGACCAACCTTCTGTTTATTGGGTCAATGTGGTTCGCCGTCCATGGATGGCAAAAGGGTTGTAAGGGAGCGGTCTGGATCAACGAGCCTGGACCAGGACAAGTGGTCACATGAGCGATGACCCACAGAGACTGAAGGGATCCCTTTTGGTTCAAAACATGGAGAGGATGCCAGTCTGAGATCACTACAGTAGAACCCACCCAACAAAAGCACAAATCATGGGGAGATTCGTTCAAGATTCCCGACAGGGAGAGTGGTGTCCCTAACACTAAAGGTTATATGATCAACTCCAAAACATCCACCCAAAGCACATCCTCAATGAGAATGATTTTGAGGTTTAGATTGAACGTGACTGCGCCTGGCTCATTGGCCTCCCTGGAGCAATCTCACATACATTCTTGATAGTCAAATTGGAAGAGGGGGCCAGCACTAGTGGCTCGAGAATGTATGGCTTTGGATCATCCCACCTTAATCTTCCCTTTCATCCTACATCTTTGATTCTAACAAACGAACTCCCTCTAGTGGTGGCAAAGGAGGTAGGGGAGTCAACATATCAACCTATTAAGGAATATGTGAGCGACCCACGCGTAATGAACACTATACAACCCATGCGAGGGTCGACCCAAGACTTCAACAACTGTGGCATTAATATTCGATCATGATGAGCATCCATATAACAAGACATGTACAACTTTACCAAATTCCATGAGGATTGTGCTTAGTGAATTGATGTCCTTGGAGAGTAATGGGACCCCAGCACCTTGAGAACAAACTGTTAGGCATCATTCTCCCTCCATAAGAAAAGCGAGGGTGTCTCCACAAGATAATCCCATCGTCTGAATCATGCCCAGTGAGGAGCACCTCCCACCCAACGGTGGAGAGGCCCCTAACACACACGAGAATGTCATCCTGCGGCACAACATTGTCGACAAACACCACCCCCAATTTATCACAGACCATAGCTCTAGGGACATCCAGATTGACCTTACATGCCTGAACAAATTGATGAGGACCTTTTCTCAAGGCCTTTGG
This sequence comes from Ottelia alismoides, assembly GCA_037367405.1. Taxonomy (NCBI): domain Eukaryota; kingdom Viridiplantae; phylum Streptophyta; class Magnoliopsida; order Alismatales; family Hydrocharitaceae; genus Ottelia; species Ottelia alismoides. The sequence goes on from JAZKJV010000627.1 coordinate 107,380, forward strand.
ATTTGATTGAAGGAAATTCCTTTGACAACCTCAGCGAAGGTCCTAACCTCAACTGCAAGTTTCACTGCAGATGTCCTCATCTACTCCTCAGTGTGTAAGCACATTGCCTACTACCTAGATGATGGCTTTGTGCCCTCTTGAAAACCTTACTTACATCAATGCGCCTCCGAAGCCATATCTTGCATGACTCTTGAAAGTGGGTGGTCAAATAACAGGAGAAGTAAGGCACATAGGTGCACAATGCTGCCTAATGACCAGATGCCCCGCACTATAAGCATAGCACACCTCTACCACGAGTTTTTTGGCAACCTGATGTGTCGAGCCTCCTCTCCACGCTTACACAGGATGGTGTCCCTCTCTCCTTAACCCCTCACCTCTGGTGAAACTCGAGAAGAATCTATGTCCTAAAAAGATTAGGCATCTTTTGGGCACACACCAATACAATGGAAGCTCTTTTTTCTTTCAAAAAAAACATGAGGCCTCCTTTGGCCAGAAGTACACTAGACATTCCACTCACCCCATCTCCCACTGAAAAGGGGCCCTTACTCTCATCAACCCTCAACTCTTTTACTTCCCTACCACTCCCCCTACATCCTAGTGTGACGGTCTAAGCACCAGCGAGCTTGATCGCGCTCCAAACCCTTTGAAATCTATGAGAATTCATTAGCCAGTTGGATTTCTCTAGAAATGAAAGAGGTTTTGTAACGTGTCCGAGGAAGTTTATTAAAAATCTCCTTGAGGAAGTTGATAATGACAAATAATAGGCCCATTATTATTCCTACGGATCCTAATTTAAAGCTATATGAAGACAATACCGAGGGAGAAGATACTCGATGATTCAGATATATATCGGAAATCTTTTCCAAATGACAGAAACCAGGTTTGATATCTCGTTTACTAAGAGCAATGTGAGCCAGTTTATGGCAAGACCTAGACAAGCCCGTATGGATGTTGTAACAAGGAATCTTAGATATCAGAAGTCCATACTAGAGAAGGGTCTTCATTTAAGAGTAGAGGTTCGCTTACTCTCTCAAGGTATATTGCCAAGTAATAGAAAATCCACCACTAGCTTTGCTTTGTTTTTTTAACAATTCCATGGTCACTCGGAAGAGCAAGAAGCAACAAATTGTTTCCAGGTCCAACATTGAATCAAAATACAGGGCTATGGCTCATACCAATGTTGAAATGATATGGGTCAAGTCTATTCTCACATAACTACACATGAAGATTTCTCTAAACATGCAACTAAAGGGAGAAAATTGAGCAACATTGTTATCAGTAAATGATCATGCTTTTCATGAGAACCAGGCACATTCAAGTTAATTGTCACTATACTAAAGATATGATATAAAATTGCCACATCTCAACTAATGTTTCTTCGCTAGAGCAAACTGCCAACATAATCAACAAAGCACACTCCAAATGATCGTTTAAGAAGTGTTTATCCAAGCTAGGTGTGACAGACATCTATGATCTAGCTTGAGCGGGAGTGTTGGAGATATTTACTATTGAGAAATACTTCTTATCGTCCTTCAAGGTATATGTGTCTTTTGTCTATTTTGAGGTGTCTCCTTTGTAGCCTAAACCGTAGCCCCTCCACATACAAGGAGTATTAGGATTCTCTTTTATAATATAAAAAACATTTTTCTTTCCATAATATTCAATAGGCAACAAAAATTGTTTGTAGAGATTTGTGACATGCGTGAGAAAATGAAACAAATAAGGATTGAGAAAAGTTTTGAAGCCAATACAAGGAGCTTCTCCATGAAAATACAAGAACACTTCTCCAATGTTGAGTTACCAGAAGGAGATTCAAGAAATATTTCAAGTTAGATGATGAAGTAGGAACATCCTAGAGGCAAAAGACCCAAAGAAGATGACCTAAATTTCTTTAAAATTGACACGAATAACTAGTCTTTATATGTATCATATGAAAGAAAATATCTTCAATTCCAACAACTACATGGTGGCATATATTCGCTTTTGTTTATAATTAGTTGTTATGTTTAGTTTTCTTTTGCTTCTTTGTAGTCGTCATTACTCTTTTTTCTTCTGCCAAAAGGGGCAGTCAAGTTTGGTTTTACCATCTTGCATCGGTTGACTTATACCCAATTAGTTGACACAATCTATTGACTAAATGTGTATGCACAATCCTAACTTGCACCGTTACACCTATTGTCACCCTTTGAATAAAATAGTTGTTCGTTATATTAATTGAATTTTTAATTCATACATTGTACAAATTGTGGATGCACCAAGACACCTATTAAAAATCTGTTTATTTAGTAGTTGTTTAGGTTTCTATTGTACATATTTTTACTATCTTTGGTGCAACTCTCCACCTATAGAAAGATCTCTTCTCCACTACAAATATACATATGAACTCAATAATTCTTCAAGTTATTAATTTAATAAGTTATACAGCCAAAAGTTCTTGAGAAGCTCCATTCTAATTTCTACATCTCAACATTATTTTGAGTTTCATAATCGTCCTCCCCCCCTGATTTGTCCATTTTCCTAGTGGCTGACAAAATTAGACGACCAAGTAGGCCAACTAGTCAATTGCCTTTTTAACAATTATTTTTTCCTGATTTTTAACTATATATGAAGTGCTTAATGTTTGATTCAAATTCAATATTTGTTTTTATAAATATGTAAATATGTAAAAAATATATGTACAACAGCGATTATTTTATGTTTAAAATATTAAAAATATATTGGGTAAATTACAAAAAAGGGACTGAGCTTTACATGGATTCCCAAATTAAGGACTAATCTTTAGTTTGTAACAAATAGGGGACTAAAGTTTAACTTAACGATCCGGTCCCCAATGCCATTAATGGACGGCTCAATCCATAATTTTACTTGACGAAAATACCCCTCCGACCTCTTCTTCAAAATTCGAATGGTTTTTTTTCATGCAAATCCAATCTTGTGATTAATGACGATTTGTCATAGATCATATAATTAGTACACACAAAAATCACAAGTTGACGAAGTATCTTTTTCTGTACACAGATAACAGGCAGAGTACCAGACATAAATCACACCTAAGATCAGATCAAACGTTTTGGCGACCTTTGGTAAAACATCAGGTAAGCACAGATGATGCAATGCAAAGATAGTCTGGTCGACTCATATCTCTGCTATAGTAGAGGGCATATCAGCTCAACTGTTGACGACTTCATACTTCCGCTTAATTATAAAGTTGATGTATTGTCCGAAGCAACTATCCCCGAAGATTTGTCAAGTGGTGGACTAATGCCATATATGATACATATGCATCGTATAGACGACATACGTGCTGGTACCTGCAAAAAGTCTGGTCGCAATATGAAAGCAAAACTTTGCCGAGCTAGACAATGACGATATGGAGCATCCATGATGGCAGTATGTTATTCCTCCAGTCACCTCTTTCGATCGGTTGACTGTCACCCTGGGAGGGGGATTGGTTTTCAAAATTTGCAATATTTAGGACCGGTTGTAAATCTGCTTCACACAATTATGGAGACACGTCAGAGTTGTTGTCTTTTGATTTCCATAGACCTGAACCTGGGATTGATGTTAAAGTATCTATCTTCTCCTTCAGCTTCTGTTCAAGCACTCTGTTCTGTTCTTGTAGCATCTTTTCCTTCATTTGAAGCTCCAAAATCGAGTCAAATAGCAATTGATTTTTTTAGACCTTATTCGTTTCAGTCCTTGTTCAAGTCGTTGTTCTAGTTTCCGCAGTTCCTCCATACATGATGACTCGAGTTCTTCTCCCATGAGCTGTCATTGGCATTTCTGCAGGTGCTCGGTTTTGTTCGTCACCTGATTATACTCAATAGACAGGCTTCCCTGTACTCCAGGAGCCGATGCTGAAATTTCTCTTTCTGCTGAAGACTAATGCTCGTATCTTTCAAGAATTCGCCCGATGCTGGAATCGGTGGAGTACTCGTAGAGCTTGCCTTTCGGGGAGAAGATGATGACGACGACCTCGGCGTCGCAGAGAACCGAGATCTCGAGCGCCTTCTTGAGGAGGCCCGATCGGCGCTTGGAGAAGGTAACCTGGCGGCTGATAGATTGATGCCAACAGCAATGGCTACTCCAAATCCAGGGAACCCATCAGCGACGAAAGGCTCGACACGTTCTCGAACACCAGCTCCAGCTTTGTCCTCCTCCTCTTGTACTCCGCCGCCTCCGCTTCTTGGTTCTTCCTCAACCACCCACTCGCCTTCTCCAGCTTCTCCTCCAGCACCTTCACCAGCATCCCCTTCACCCCAACCTCCCTTCCCTCGCCCTGATCCTCATGTTCCCTATGTATGTCCCCAGTCGCGACCTCGTCGTCGCCCTCTCCTTCCTCTCCTCGTCGTCCCAACGGTACCTCTCCACCTCCTCCAACATCCTCTTCACCTCTGCTGTCATTGGCCTCCCACTCTCATTGCTGATCTTCACCTCCTGTCTCTTCCCCGTCTCCGGGTTCTCCGCCGACACTAACAGAATACCGTTAGCGTCCACCGCGAAGGCCACTGTTACGGTCATCTCCCCTGCAGGCGCCCTCGGCAGGCCGCCGAAAATGAACTCCCCGAGGAAGTTGTCGTCGGCGACCATGCTCCTCTCCCCCTCGTAGACGTCGACCCTCACCGTCGGCTGCTCTCCATTGTTTTCACAGAAGAAGAGGTCGGAGGAGTGTTTTCGTCAAGTAAAATTATGGATTGAGCCGTCCATTAACGGCATTGGGGACTGGACCGTTAAGTTAAACTTTAGTCCCCCATTTGTAAAAACTAAAGATTAGTCCCTAATTTGAGAATCCAGGTAAAGAGCAGTCCCTTTTTTGTAATTTACCCAAATATATAATTGACTAAATCTGATTAACTCATCTGCTAATTGATATCTTGTCGGTGATTCTTCCGATTGAAGACCGACTATCGACTTTTACAACCATGCATACATAGCATGTTGGCTATGATCCATTCATTCCTTTCATTTGGAGGAGCCCTAGGTATAAAACTAAGGGGGAAGAAAAGGAGAGCTCTAAAGATAAAATGGAAACATTCATGGTCAGTATCAAAAAATTATTTCAAATGAATTTTCAAATCATAACCTTCTCTTTTTATATATTATCAAAAAAGAGGAAGAAGTGTGTTGTTTAAAATTTTAGCTACTAGATCAAGTTAAAAGAAAGCTTGTGAGAAAGACCATGAGAATATGAAGGCCAAGAAGACTTCATTTTTTGATAAAGATGAGAATAGAAAGGCCCGCTTAAATGGTCTGGTGGTAGTGCAGTGTGCCTACCACTCAAATGACCAGGATTCAAAGCTCACCATTGTATGGGTTGCGTTAGGTAATCGACAGCCAGCGTAAAAAATAGTCGAATATTTCAACATGGATTTGAACAAGAATCCATGTAGCTGACACTACTATAGTGGAAGAAGGCTTCGCCATTTTTTTGATAAAGATGTAATATGAGTATTGTAAACCTCATGCATATGCATAGCATTCATCTCCTATTGACCTCAAGCTCTCATACCAAATCAGTTGACTAACTTGATTTCCAATTTCAGATTTTCTCTTCATTCAATTGATGATTTTGATCAGTCAATTATATTCTTTAAGAATGTTCATCTCAATAGTCGGCTCTTCAACCGTTATTTTGTGAACTACATGATTGATCCGTCTAATCAGCTGACTAATCTTGAGTACAACCAGCTCAAAGAATTATTCAGTCGACAAATTTACTGCTTTGGGATCGTTTATTTCTTGTGTCTAAATTCTAGTCAACTAACCTCACATTTTCGATCGACAAATGTGATTTTAAGTCGATTTATTTTTACTCCAGATTACTAATTTCAGTAGAAGTAGCTAACTGCATTTGTGAAGCGATGTATCTTTTAATGAAAAGACGTAGTGACCTTTAAGTCGTATAAACAAAACCTTAAGGCCATGTTTTTCCACAAACACACATGCTTTCACAACAACCTCTCTAGTGCAACTAAGAAAGAGTGTCAAACTTTCAACTCCATTCTTTGAGAGAAGCAAAAAGCTATGTGCAACCGTGCTTTAATGCTTCAACATTATGTAACTAAGATATGTAAGATCATTTCGATTAATACATCATACACATTGCATATAATTTAAGGTAGTGAAGATTTATTTCCTTCAATACGGAATGCCCGAGTTGTGGGAGCCTCTCTTCCACAAGGAAGATATGTTTTTATTATAGAAGTGTATTAGAACTGCAAGGTATATAAGGGGGAGTTGCAATTGTAGAAAGAAGCTTTATCATGAATAGCATCAACCAATTCTGATCAAGGTTTTTCTGCAGTTGGATTTCCTCGTAAATATACATGTTTTCATTTGTGCATGTTCATTTGTAAATTGAATAACATTAATCCGGTGGTTTGCTATGAACACATGCTTCCGCACATTGTAAATCATAAACTTCAAATGTAAGCCATCCAACGAGGTTGTATAGTAACAATAAGATCGATATTCAATCTTGCAAACAGTCTTTTTCAACAAGACCACACTTTAAGTTGATCAACACCTTATGTATGAAAAATTAATTATAGGCAACTTGGACTTCCTTTTTCTAGTCCAATGATCAGTTGGGAGACATATTCGTTGTAGGTCTTCCAGCTAAAAAATGTAAGATGAATGTCAGCAAGTTGGGTATTGGCATTCATGCAACTTGAGGGAGAGTGTTGAGCCATGTTTCCTATATTGGGTGTGAATCCGTTCACCCTAATCATATATATACACATCCTTGCTGAGAACTTAGAGAAAGAGAGAAAATACATGTCTACCAAATGCTACAAGGTGACCGTTCACAAGACGTGGTTTCCTCCCTCTCGCAATAGAGGTTTTCCACGTAATTAGGTTGTTTTTGGGTTTGCTTTTACAGTTGTGTTTTATTCCACATGTCTCTTTCAAGTACTATATATGTAAATAAGAATTCTACATTACAATTTTTATAAATTGATATGTTACTATTTGTTTGATAAGTAACAATCAAAGCAGACGTGAGCCTCATTATACTCTATGGATCTAAATGTTAGCATGTGAACCACATGTGAAGAGAATGATAGTAGCATAAATGAAAATGCTACGATGGATACGATGTGTGGTCATACATGAAAAGATCATATTCAAAACAATGTTATTAGAAGGAAAGTTGGTGTTCCAATTGAGGATAAGATGAGAGAGGATAGCTTAAGGTAGTTCGTCCATTTGCAAAGGAGGTCTGTGAAGTGACATCAAAGAAGAAACTCACTTGTTTCGAGAGATTTGGGAGAAAAAGCGCAGAGATGCATTCGTGTTCTTAAGCATATCAAATTGCCACCTAAGTTAATGATTTAAATGTATATCCCCAACCTGATTGATCACCCCTTGACCACTAATCTACCTATGCTATTAGAAGCATGGTCATTCTACTTCAGCCCATGTTGTTGAGCCTCCTGAGCAGCAGCAACACTTCATACCATAGGTACGAGAATCATGTCTCCCAACTGAGAGAGATTATGGGACCTTTTTCACCACAACTTGGTCCCTCTACTAACACCTCAAGTATCGTTCATGCTCTTACCACTTGTTGCAGAACTAACTTTACAGAGTATGTGATCGATTCAGGAACTTCTCCTTTATTCATCTTAAACATCTCATATTCACATGTATGAATATGTAACCAAGATGCTTTGACTCTGCATGCACCTCAATAAGTAAAATGGAAACACTTTTATATACCATAAGCACTTTTGAGATGTAATACCCATTGAATTATGCTTTTCATTGCCTTTGAATTTAATGTCATCTAATTTTTACCTACATAGATAGAGCCTTCATGTATCTACTCGATGTATATGAAAGACTTCTTCACAATGTACCACATTAAAGTCACCTGAACGCAAAAAAGGCGTTATCTCCATCTTCTATTGGGAATAATCGGTGCCACCAAAGTACGGTGGTAGAGTGGTAGACTTTCCTTCATACCATAGTGCTTTGAGTTGTTACATCAAGGCATGGCCCAGGCTCTACTACAAATGGTTACGAATCGATCATTCATTGTGGATACAAAACCTTGTACTAATAAGATTGGTCGATTACACAGCACATGGATCACAAACATTAACAACCACAAGTCATAAGCATAAATATATCCAATCACAAAAACAATCAAGCAAACACAAAGGATACATGTATTTTACATGGACACCCAATCAAGTAAAAACCTCAATGAAAGTCGTCCTAACTCGAGATCTCAACTAATTCAATCATTCACTCCTATTCACTAATGAATTGCTTTCAAAAAGGATAGCTCATCCACAATACACATTGCAAGACTATAGTCCTCTAATAACAAACTTCTCTTCCAAACCGAACGAGGGACATCACAATCCGAGCATCACATATAGTTAGGTAAATGAAATAAAATCCCCACCACCTCAAATTATATGTAATGTGGTTTGAGTAAAAAAGTTGCAACAAAACCATCTTATAAGTGTGCAAGGTCGATGTAATGAAGCACAAATGCGAAGAGCATGTATTCTTCTCTAATAAAGAATGGAGTTGAACACAATAGTGGACTCACTTAGAAAGAATGCAGTGTATAAAATGAGAGTTAAATGTATGGAAATGAAAGGAATAACCTTCCTTTTTTATAAGGCTTCACAATAACCACTTTAGGGAGATACTAGTTAAAAATTAACGAAAGCATACGGCAGTTGGCAAAAGTAGTTGTTGCCGATCAAAATGAGAACCCATGCCAACATTAGTGGATAGAAACAATTTATAGTTGGATGAACCCAAGATTAGTTGAGTAACCAAAATGATCAGTTGGTTGGTTGGTTGTCCAAAGGTAGTCATTGGTCAAGCGATTGTTAAGTCGGTCATTGATGAATTCATCAAGACTAGTTGATTGATTAAAAGCATCAATCAATAGAACAAGAATTGGTTGATTGAAAATCCAGTCAGTCGGTTGATTTGTTTTGAAAACTGGTAATGAGCTAGAGTTGTATGTTATGCATATGCATGAGGCTTACAATGCAACTCTCCAATAAACTACAAAGTACTCTCTCTTTAGTGTTTAACTTTTTGGTATGCATTTTATCATTTCCTCTTCACAAATTTTATAGCCTCTTGAAGTCTTCGCATATGTTTTATCTAGCTTGATTATAGCTTGTAATAAGTTTAGCTATCATTATCAGTCTTTTTGTCATCTCGTTCTTGGCTAGCAAGAACACAGGCTCAAACAAGAACAACTTTTTTTCATTAGTAGACTATGCATGCAAATGTGCATAAACCAGCCACCCTAAGGCTTCAATTCTAGGAGTAAATGAAAGACAAACCGACAAGATATGCTTGGCGCAATAACTAGGTTGCGGGTTATCGAGATGAGTGGTTAATGTCTCCCCTACTTTGGGGCATCAATACTCATGACAAGGGCCATAAAAGATTTGACTTACGAGTGTTGCCAGCTAGGGAAGCACTACCGTTCCTCCTTTCCATCTCGCTAGAGTCGGAGCAGTTCTCAGTTGTTTGAGCTCCTTCATTTAGATATCGGGGGTGGGTCCGAATCGTGTTCCAGATCACCAGGAACATCGTTTTTATTTGGTCGTTGTAGATTATTTTTCTAGACTTTCTTGGGTTTTCCTTTTGAAGAATAAGTATGAGTCTGGGTCTGTTATCAAGTCATTCATTAATGAGATAAAGAATATTTTTCTACCAATGTCAAATATCTATGTTCTGATAATGCCTTAGAGTTTTACACCCTACAGCTTTCTGGGTTTCTCAGGGCTCTTGGCATTGTACACCATACCTCGTGTGCCCATACATCTCAGCAGAACGGTGTTGTCTAGCGCAAACACCATCGCTTACTCGATGTTACCAGAACCATGTTGATTCAGAGTCGTGCTCCTCACACTTACTGGGGTGATGTGGTTCTCACTACTTGCTACTTAGTGAACCACATGCCTTCCTCTGTTTTGTGAGAAAAGATCCCTTTCTCGATAGTGTTTCCTGAGAAGGGTATATTCTCTCTCACACCTCGTGTGTTTGAATATGTAGCCTTTGATCATGATTTTCTCCTGGTCGTGACAAGCTCACCCCCAGAGCTGTCAAGTGTGTTTTTGTTGGCTACTTTTGTACCCAAAAGGGTACCGTTGCTTTGGTCCGCTTCAAAGGAAATACTTTGTCAATGCTGATGTTATATTTTATAAATCTACACGCCTCCACCTTCTATGGTCCTACCATCACCTACACCTGCTGCTCAACTACCGCCCAGTCCACCAACACCATCTCCTGTACCTACTCCTCCCAATGCTCCTATGGCCGCCCCTGGAGCACACCTACATTTACTCAGTTTTTGCCATATGTGTTTACTCATAGGTCCTCGCTTTGTTCCTCCTTTGCACAGGTCTTCCCCATCATCCAGCATGCCTCAGGTATGTAATGATCACACTATTTCTAATGATGGCACTACTGAGTTGTTTGAGCAGCAAGAGTCACTACAGGATGAACAGATACCCTATCAAGAGAAAAATTTACAGGTTTAAGACATGGCAGGTGATCTTGATGTGTCAATTTCTCTACGAAAGCAGAGACGTACATGTGCTACATATCTTCTTGTAGTCTATGTTTCCTTGAGTAAACTGTCAGAGGATTTCAGAAGATTTACCTTGGCACTATCAATTGTGGAGATACTACGGACATATCAGGAGGCTATTCAAGACAATCAGTGGCGTCGAGCCATGGAGGAGATGGTCGTGCTACAGTCTTGTGGCACTTGGAGTCATGTTTCAGCTCCAATTGGTACATCCATTGTTGGGTGCAAGTGGGTGTTCACTGTGAAGCGTTGTGCAGATGGCAGTGTGGATTGCTACCATGGAAGGCCATGTCGACGATATATCGCCGATATATCGGTTTTGATGACTCCCCCATCTCGATATTCATGTGTATATCCTTTTACACGGTATCGACGATATATCACTGATATATCGCATATTCCTTTCTTCCTTGCTAAGTTTTGGGATCTTTTTTTCCTATAAATGAGGCATATCAGCAGCCATCTCCACCATCTCAACCTTGGCATTCCAACCTTGCTTTGCTCTCTTCCTTTGCATTTTGATGTGAGATTTTGATTTCCTTTTCCTTAGTGATTTTGTTCTCATTTTTGTTGTGTATTAGTATTGCATAAATTTCCTTTGGCATGTAATTTGGGCCCTAAATTGTGGGACTTTTGATGTGTGTGCAGTAATTAAGAGATCTTATGGATGAATTGGTTTGGATCTCTTGTCTAGGAGTTAGGAAACATGATTTGGTGGTGATTTTTGATTACAAAATGTGTGTATGTCCGAAATTTAAAAAAAAATAAATCCACAAATTATTGAGTTTTTGTCCATGAAATTTGGGGCTTTTGATTTTTGTGTGTTCATTAAGAGATGTTATGGTTGAATGGAGTTGTATATATTGTTTAGGAGTTAGGAAACAAAATTTATGGTGAAATTTGTTTACAAAATGTGTGTATTTAAATAAATCCGAAAATTAAACAAAAATAGATCCACAATTTATTGAGTTTTTGTTTATGAAATTTGGGGCTTTAGATTTTTGTGTGTTTATTAAGAGATGTTATGGATGGATGGAGTTGGATCTCTTGTTTAGGAGTTAGGAAACATGATTTTGGTGGTGATTTTTGTTAATAAAATGTGTCTAATTAAATAAATCCGAAATTTTAAAAAAAATAGATCCACAATTTAGTGGTTTTTTGTTCATGAAATTTGGGGCTTTTGATTTATGTGTGTTTACTAAGTGATGTTATGGATGGATGGAGTTGGATCTCTTGTTTAGGAGTTAGGAAACATGATTTGGTGGTGATTTTTGTTAATAAAATGTGTCTAATTAAATAAATCCGAAAATTTAAAAAAATAGATCCACAATTTAGTGTTTTTTTCATGAAATTTGGGAGTTTTGATTTATGTGTTTACTAAGTGATGTTATGGATGGATGGAGTTGGATCTCTTGTTTAGGAGTTAGGAAACATGATTTAGCGGTGATTTTTGTTAAGATAATGTGTCTAATTAAATAAATACAAAAATTAAACAAAAATAGATCCATAATTTAGTGAGTTTTTTGTTCATTAAATTTGGGGATTTTGATTTTTGTGTGTTTTTTGTTCAGGATTCAAGATCATGGCACAATCCGGTTCAGACTCTAATAGTTCTCGTGGACAGATAGATTTATGCCAACGCTCCAGATGGCATCAAAACGAAACCACAGTGCAACTTCTGTGGAAAGAGGTTGGGAGGAGGGGGCATTACTAGACTGAAGCATCATCGTGTTGGCAGTAATAAAAATGTTGCCAAGTGCACTCGTTGTCCAAAAGACGTGAGGGACTTGGTGAAGGCCAGCATGGAGGGGGAAAAGGAGAATGATGTGGAGAGGTCCAGGCGGGATGAACAGTTCAAGGAATTCATGTTTGAGAAGAAGCTCAATGTCCTCTCAGATTCAGACGACGAGGACTTTGTCTACCCCGATGATATTTAGACCGAAGCGGAGAGGAGGGGGTACAGGAGGACGACAAAAGAGTCCATGAGGAGCGAGTTTGAGAGGAGAGAACTCGCTAGTGCACGTGACGGCTTCTCTGGTGCCGGTTGCAGTGGGAGTGGTTCTGGAGGTGCACCAGTACCACTATCCACTAAGAAACACAAGGGAAAGGGACTAAAACCATTCTTGACAAGGAGTGGGTCCATGTAGTACAAGTCAAGTAAGGACCCGAAGCAAAAGACGGTGAAGGGGATGTTCACCAATGCACGGGAGAGAGTGGCAAGGTGTAAAGCCATGAACTTGGCATTCCCTCGGATCATATATCATAAGATCCGACTCATCAAGAGAAAACCAACGGAATTTGTTTCGTGTGAATCGGACTTCGTTCTGATTTATTATGATTTTAGGAAGAAAGAGAAGTAAGGAGGGTTAAGAAGTCATTAACCCATAATGACTGTCATTAAGACTAATTAAATGTGATTAAAAAAACTAATGACGGATTGAAAACCGCTAATGATCATTAGCAAACACTAATAAATAGTTAGCAAAAGATAAGCGTAAACCGTGAAAGTTAAATCGCGATTAGTGAAAGTTAATCACGATTAGTGTTAATTAAGCGTCATTAGTGAATAGAATCATCTGGAATGTTCTGACTTAAGCCCCAAGTTTGAGATAGGTTTTGGCCCAAATACCGAGATTCACGATTCACCTCACACTATTAGGAGAACTTCATGAAAGCCTTAGGTACACAACTATGCTTGAGTACAACATATCATCCACAAACAGATGGTCAGTCAGAACATACGATTCAAACACTAGAGGATATGCTACGAGCATGTGCCTTAAAATGGAAGGGATCGTAGATTAAACATTTGCCTCTTACAGAATTCACCTACAATAATAGTTACCATACAAGTATTGGCATGGCACCATTTAAAGCACTATATGGACGAAGGTGTGCTACTCCTTTGTGTTAGCAAGAGGTCGAAACAAAGAACCTTTATGATTCAGATAGACTTCAGGAGACACGGGAAGCTGTAGAACTTGCTAGAAAAAGACTATTAACTGCCCAGAGTCACCAGAAAAGTTAGAGTGATACCATGCGAAAAGACCTTGAATTTGAGGTAGGCGACTTTGTATTTCTCAAAGTATCACCTATGAAGGGTGTTCAGAGGTTTGGCTTGCGTGGGAAGTTAGCACCCAGGTTCGTGGGTCCCTTTGAAATTATTCAACGGATTGAAAAATTTGCCTATAGACTTGCGCTTCCTCCACATCTTTCGGTAATATATGATGTATTCCATGTATCAAATCTGAGAAAGTGCGTTAGGAATCCAGAGCATAAGATAAGTTATGATGATTTACATGTTGAGCCAGACTTGACATTCCAAGAGATACCTATGCAAATACTTGAAAGGGATATCAAGAAGTTGAGAAACAAAGAGGTGCCTCTAGTTAAAGTATTGTGGAGGAACCAAGAGTTTGAAGAAGACACATGGGAGCCTGAGGCAGAAATGAGAGAGAAATACCCGTACTTGTTTGAATGATAACACTATGTACTCTTTATATGTTCATTATAAATGAAAGCACGTTCATTCTTTTTAAGGTTGTTATGTTTCAATCCTCTTTAGGTTTATTATACCTGCATTTCTAGTCTCGAGGATGAGACTTCCTTTAAGGTTGTTATAATTGTAAAGCCATGAACTTGGCATCCCCTCGGATCCTATATCATAAGATCCGACTCATCAAGAGAAAACCAACGGAATTTGTTTCGTGTGAATCGGACTTCGTTTCGATTTATTATGATTTTCAGAAGAAAGAGAAGTAAGGAGGGTTAAGAAGTCATTAACCCATAATGACTGTCATTAAGACTAATTAAATGTGATTAAAGAAACTAATGACGGATTGAAAACCGCTAATGATCATAAGCAAACACTAATAAATAGTTAGCAAAAGATAAGCGTAAGCCGCGAAGTTAAATCACGATTAGTGAAAGTTAATCACGATTTGTGTTAATTAAGCGTCATTAGCGAATCTAGAATCATCTGAAATGTTCTGACTTAAGCCCCAACTTTGAGATAGGCTTTGGCCAAAACCATGGGCCAAAACCATGGATCGCTAAATCATGATTAAGGTCTAAACGATGGTTTTCTAACCATGATTAGTGGTTTTCTCGAGCCTATAAATACCCCCCCTACCCATTCATTCTCTACGATTTCGACTACCACCACCACGCAAGGGCTAGGGTTGAGAGGTCGGGAGGATTGGAAGGCGGGGAAAGAGCACTAGCGAAGCGCTGCCGGGAGAACGAGGAGGAGGAAGGTATGATCCTCTCTTAGTTTGCTACGTAAGCTACGCTTTCAATTCATCGTCTTTTCTTCCAAGTTTTGTTCTTGATTCATCTTTCTTTCCGATTCATTTTCTGTTGTGGTTCGAGGAGAAATCTGTGTAACACCCTACTTAGGTGCGGGGGGCTATGCACGTCAGTGAACCCTGTGATTCGTCACACATTCACTCATCGAAGACGCGTGGTGTCTACCGATTCTCCATCTCTTATGTTTCTATTCTTTCAATTATGCTTTTATAGTTATTTTGATGGAGAAATCTGTGTGATACCCTACATAGGTGCGGGCGGCTATGCACGTCAGTGAACCCTGTGATTCGTCACACATTCACTCACCTAAGATGTGTGGTGTCTATCGATTCTTCATCTCTTGTTGTTTGAGTATATTCTTTCAGTTTTGTTACTGTTTTCCTCACGATTGATTTTATAGAGGAAACTCTTTTCGTTTTTATTTTGAAATATGTCCCAATATAAAAAGAAACTCTGCCGAAATTTTCCGACAAATATGTCCCGATATAAGGGGAAACTCTGCTGAAATTTTCCGAGAAATATATCCCGATATAAGGGGAAACTCTGCCGAGATTTTAAGAGAAAATATGTTCTTGACGTTCTTCGTGTTCTTCGCGTTATTCACGTTCTTCGTTCGTTCTTCGCATTCTTGAGATGTTCTTAGCGTTTTGATACGAAAATAAAATTCGATCTTTTCAGGAGTCTTAAAATAGCCTTTATAAACACGAAACTTGATAAAGCCTTGCATACACGAGAGAGAGCTCGATTAGGTAATGAAATCCTTCCTTTTGTTGTTGGGTTTTCATACAAAATTATTAAAATTCTTGATTTTGTGTTCTTTGCTACGAACAACCCTAATTTTGGCTATTTTTGAAAAAGTCTGAAGAATTGCTTTGTAATTCCCACTAAAATAAGGTTTACGCATCAAATTGATGCGTTGGCTCTTAAAGTTAGGGTTTGGGAGTTAAAACAGGCATAAATACGAATATATATATGGTTATGAATAATATATATGAGACTAAGTATTGTTGATTATGCAAATCGAAGACCTAACGAAAGAATTGCATCATGGATGTGGTTTGAGTTAGATCCTGAAAAGGATCGTGTGTCACATTAAGGATGACTGGGAGTAGAAGTACAGATCGGGCATGCAACACGTCAGTGAACCCTGTGATTCGTCACACATTCACTCACCTAAGATGCGTGGTGTCTATCGATTCTTCATCTCTTGTTGTTTGAGTATATTCTTTCAGTTTTGTTACTGTTTTCCTCACGATTGATTTTATAGAGGAAACTCTTTTCGTTTTTATTTTGAAATATGTCCCAATATAAAAAGAAACTCTGCCGAAATTTTCCGACAAATATGTCCCGATATAAGGGGAAACTCTGCTGAAATTTTCCGAGAAATATATCCCGATATAAGGGGAAACTCTGCCGAGATTTTAAGAGAAAATATGTTCTTGGCGTTCTTCGTGTTCTTCGCGTTATTCACGTTCTTCGTTCGTTCTTCGCATTCTTGAGATGTTCTTAGCGTTTTGATACGAAAATAAAATTCGATCTTTTCAGGAGTCTTAAAATAGCCTTTCTAAAAACGAAACTTGATAAAGCCTTGCATACACGAGAGAGAGCTCGATTAGGTAATGAAATCCTTCCTTTTGTTGTTGGGTTTTCATACAAAATTATTAAAATTCTTGATTTTGTGTTCTTTGCTACGAAGAACCCTAATTTTGGCTATTTTTGAAAAAGTCTGAAGAATTGCTTTGTAATTCCCACTAAAATAAGGTTTACGCATCAAATTGATGCGTTGGCTCTTAAAGTTAGGGTTTGGGAGTTAAAACAGGCATAAATACGAATATATATATGGTTATGAATAATATATATGAGACTAAGTATTGTTGATTATGCAAATCGAAGACCTAACGAAAGAATTGCATCATGGATGTGGTTTGAGTTAGATCCTGAAAAGGATCGTGTGTCACATTAAGGATGACTGGGAGTAGAAGTACAGATCGGGCATGCAACCTGTAGGTTTGTCGGAAGGAACCCGTATTGGCTGTAATACGCGTTTTGTACACTATGCCGTTGAATGTTATCAAGTGTTATTTCAAGGATATATTGATTGATAGTGTTCACACGTTACGGACACCATAGTCAACAGATTCGCTTTAATGCAATGTTTTTATTGAAACTTGTTTAGATCAGAGATCATCTTGTATAAAAAAATGAACTCCAAAAGGTTCTCTGAATTGTGTACATAATACCACATCTAGTAATCTGGATTTTTGGTAGTACCTTATAAGTAGTAGAAGCCACTACTTGCAAAATGCCCATAATGTTATAGATTTATACTCATTAGCCGTAATCACATCATTAAGACTAATTATGCATGATTAGTTCTAATTACCCGTCATTAGTGATAATTAAGCATCATTAGCATATATTTATACTCATTAGCCATGATCACATCATTAAGACTAATTAAGCATGATTAGTACTAATTAACCATCATTAGTGATAATTAAGCGTCATTAGCATAGATTTATACTCATTAGCCATAATCACATCATTAAGACTAATTAAGCATGATTAGTGCTAATTACCCGTCATTAGTAATAATTAAGCATCATTAGCATAGATTTATACTCATTAGCTATGATCACATCATTAAGACTAATTAAGCATGATTAGTGCTAATTACCTGCCATTAGTGATAATTAAGCGTCATTAGCAAAAGTGGGACACATGGAGAGGAAATCATGGGACACGTGTCGTTACATAGTCAGGACAAGTGTCAAAAACTCAATAGTGCCATGTGCCATCATCCTAAGTCTAACACGTGTCATGGTGAAGCCGCTTGCTTGGGCAACAAGTTATCTCATGGATAAGACTAGTCACTTACTTGGGCAACAAGTTTCCTTATGATTTAGCCATGTGCCATGCCATGTGTCTTCATACATGGATAAGAGACACATGAACCTCCCTTACATGTTGACACATGTCACACATGTAAAGGGGGTGGAGGCCTATAAATACCATAACCCCCATAGTCCTCCTCACTTCATTCACGCCCATCACTCCACCTTAGAGCCGCAAGGCCGCCGAGCTTGCGGGAGGAGCACGAAAGGAGCACGGCGAAGCCCTGTCGGTGATCGAGAGCGTTTTTAAAAGCCGTAACGAAGTTCTGTCCGCATCGAGCCGTAGTACCCAAATCTAGGATGGCTATAGAGGGGGATTTCACTAAAGAAGGTGTTTTGGACTCAAGTTAGACAACAACCAGGTGAGGGATTCTCAAGCGCTATTTTAAAGCATTAGTCTTTCGCTTTTATGCATGTTTTATGATAACAAGTATGCAATCGCGTTTTCTTGAGCTTTTACGCATGAATTGCAAGTACCGTATACCAGATATGAAATCAAGACTTTAGAATGTATTTTCAAATATCATTTCAAGTACTTTATGTTGATAGCATGTTTTCAAGCATAAAACTCGTTGTGGAATAGAAAGCATAAGTTTCACTACGTAGATTTGAGTTTTTATATAAAGAATTTTGTTTTGTACGGTTACTATGCATTATGGATCAGTTTTCCAAGTTCTGAATGGTTTTAGTGATCAGAATATGCATGCTATGTCAAGATTGTCTTATGTTATTGAATTAGTTGTTATGAGCATGAAATAGCAAGTTTACGGTTTATTAGTGGCAAGAAAAGAATCAGAATCAGAAGATAAGCACCACAGTAGCTCTTTTATACAAATCATGAACTAGCCATTAGATATGGTGATGTCATTAGATATGACCCTGAAACCGCCATTAGATATGGCAAACCATTAGATATGGTATCAAGAGGACTTTGGGTCCGCATTCTGTATACATATAGGCTTTGGGCCGTATGCAGGGTCTTTTTGGTCTTTGGGACCGTCTGCGCGTATGACTTAGCTTTGTTTCAGCGTTCATGAGTCAATAAATTAGCCACAGTGGTGATTAGTACAAACAGCTTGATAGTGATGATTATGTTTTAGTTTATCTGCTTTTGAAGTGATTTGAGCATTCATTTGCAAAACTAGCATGTTGTTATATGTAATTTCTTTCATAAAGTCTCTTTCAAGCTATTTCACAGTATTCAGCATAAATTCTTGTCATCATGCTCATATTTCAGATTTTAACTATGTGTAAAAAGCTTGAGATCCTTTCACTGGGTCTAAGCTCATAATTGGGTTTAGAGTCATCCCTTTATATTATAATTATGTACAGATCAGCAGAACCACGACTAGCAGGGGAAAGGACCGCCTATACACTAAGAGGAGGTGGCTTTTGTTTTTCGTTGTTTTTGTACTGTCTGTGTATTTTGTGAGAAGTTGTAATAGATAGAACTTGTGTATTGTGAACTTGAAATATAAAGATGTTATGTTTTTGAGATTGCCACATGTTTACTTGAGGAAAAAAAGAAGAAAGATCTCTGTCGCGGCACGTTCCGGTTAGCGGGACGGGTCGTGACATTGGCGGTTTCCCTACCTAGGTGGTACACGGTTGCCCTGTTATGATAAGTGCGCACGAAATGAATGTTTTGCAATGCGTGGTACCAGGAGCCAATATCGTCGGGTTGAACGACGGAAGATGTGGTCGTGCCATGTGGAGGCACGGGTGGTTCAATAGCGGTTGGGTCACGATAACATGTATTTAAAGCCTCTAGGTTATATGATTAAATGTTAGCCTGAGGTTTTAAGCAACCGAGTCCTCGAGGACGGTGTGCTCATTTGATTTTCCAGGCTGAGGGTTGAGACCCTGTTTAATAAAAGAAAAAGAAATTGTCAGGGTAGTATTGGAGGATTGGTTGAGGCAACGTGCGGCGGCATAAGCTTACCAAGATCAACACAATCTCCAATCCCGAAGTGTCCACGGCTTCGGAGTCCAAGAATGGTGGGGTTCCCCTGGACTAATCCCTGATGTGGAATAGAAAGGAATAGGACTTAAATTAATGAGAAAGAATGAAATTTTTGTGATATCAAGTTTTGAAAATTACACAATTTGTTTGCTTTTCTCTTCTTCGTTACTTAGCATTCGCTAATTTTTATCCTATAATTTATGAAAAACCCAACATATATCGGTGAGCCATCGTAAGGACTTTAAAAATTCATCCGGCTTACATACTAGACATCAAGCCAGCCACAGTAGCTTTACTTTTTAAGGTAATTAGTAATCTTTTGTATATTTTCCTTTAAAGCTGATGTACATGTAAATGGTTATAGTGGGACAGTGTATCATCTGAACTTTATTTTGTGAATGGAAAAGTGTTGAAATACTTTCTTTTGAGTATTTTTATTTGCAGTCTATTTCTGAATATTAGTTGTGATTGTTGAATAAATTATTGCTGAGTGACCAGATCCGGATATGGGAGGATCCGACGGTCCGAGAAACGGGGTCGCGACACAAGGCCACCAGCAAGCTTTTCTTTGGGGAGAGCATCCCAGCCCATGTCGCTAGTGGACCTTTTTTACAGCATACCATTGATGAGATCGTCGCAGCTGGAACGGGAGTGAAGGCTCCCACTGCGAAAGAGTTGAAGAACAAGTATCTTGCGCAGGAGAAGGAGGAGATGAACGAGTATATCTCGGACCTGAGGAAGAGATGGCCAAAGTACGGCATGACGCTGATGTGTGATGGTTGGACAAGTTATACGAGTAAGCAGATCATCAACTTCCTCGTTAACGGCGACGGTAAGACCATTTTTCTTAAATCTTTCGATGCATCTGAACAGGTCAAGGACTACAAGTACATGCTGAAGTTGATGAAGGATGTCTTTAAGGACGTTGGGAAAGAGAACATTGTACAGATTGTGACAGACAACAACAGCAACTTCAACAAAGCAGGTGAAACAATAATGAAGTCTAGCAGCTACAGTATTTTTTGGATACCTTGTGCTGCGCATTGCATAGATCTGATTCTGAAGGACTTCGGCAAGAGGAAGCTCGTCGCAAAAGTGATGGAACAAGCACGGGCGATCACTACTTTCATTTACAACCATTCCAAAGTGTTGTCTTTGATGAGGCGGGCGTGCAATGGTGAGTTAGTGAGGCCTGGCATCACACGCTTTGCAACCAATTTTATAGCGTTGCAAAACCTCAAACAACACAAGGCAGAGTTAAAGAACATGTGCTGCCAAGGTGAATAGTTCGAGAATCCAGAAGCTCGAACCGAAGGATGACAGAGAGTGAAGACAATCATCAATGATCTCCATTTCTAGGATGAACTGACAAGGGTCACGAAGATAATGGAACATCTTGTTTCTGCATTACGTATCATAGATGAGCATAAGAAGCCAACTATGGGAGTCATGTACGAGGCAATGCGCTGCATGAGGGAGAAGGTTAGAGAAGCAGTTGGGAGAGTATTTAAAGCATGATTGGACATCATAGACGAACGATGGTCCAAGATGCTCTCACATCCTCTTCACAAGGTTGGTATGTATTATTATCTAGTAAATATTTTTAATCCATTTGGGAAGGTAATTTTAGAAGGATTAAAATTTGAGAATTGTTTATCTCCAGTGTATTACTTAAATCCGAAGTACCAATACAAGAACAGTCGGTACAAATGCTGACCTTCTAGCAGTTGTACAGCTTGTGGTGGAGAAACTCGTCAAGGACGAGAAGGCACAAACCTCGTGCATGAATGAGGTAAGAACGATTGTATAATGTATAATCTATAGTCGCATACAGTGACTTTAAAATTATTTTGAGGCACAAACCATGTTATGACTTAAAGTTTTGATTAATGTGCAGATTAAATACTTTAGAGATGCCTTGGGTTCTTTCGGTAGAGTAACCGTAGTTAATGGATGCGGCAGTACTCTTCCTGGTAAGTACTAAGTCTACTGATTGTGATGTGCAACAATTTGACTATTATTGATTTATCTTTTTTGGATTTTCCGCAGCCGAATGGTGGTTACTATATGGGATGGAAGCTCTCAACCTACAGAAAGTGGCAGCGAAAGTATTGTCCCAAACAACATATGTCGGTGGTTGTGAGAGAAATTGGAGCACATTCAACTTGATCCATTCGAGGAGACGGAATAAGTTGGGAGAACAACGACTCCACGATCTTGTTTTTGTGCATTAGAACTTGAGGTTGAAGATGAAACATGCAAGAGAGGGGCATGACAAAGAGGACTATACATACCCCATCGATCTTGCATATATTTTCAAGATACACGACGATGATGCAGACGAAGATGTTCTGCAGAGGTGGTTGAATTCCAATGGTGCTCCATTGCTCGATCAACCGGGAGGCAGGCCGAATCAGAATATAAGCCAATAAATGGGAGCAGATTTTGGTTACTACATGGCCAAATCTGGGCGAATCACGGACCCTCTTGGAGGGGTGGAGCTTGATGCGATTGCGGATGATATTTTCTCCATTGGATCGAAATCCAAATCAAAATCAAAAGATGACAGTGGGAGCGATGATAATGTTGTTGGTGGTCGTGGTGGATCAGATGATGGGGAGACATATTCAGGGGGGTCAGGGTCTGCAGGGGGTGGTTGTGGACCACGTGATGATACAAGATTCGAATCAGGGCGAGAATACATGGAACGACGTGGAAACATACATGGGAAGTTTGTCCCAAATCCGAGTCCAGGACTTATGGATTACGATGCATATGGACGATGTGGCCATCATCCTACAGATAGCTACATGGACGATTTGATATTATATGTAGGTACGTTGGGTTGCATAGACATTGACAGCCCATACCGTGGAGGAACACCCAGTCCCATGGGCGGATATGGAACCTCACAAGATGAAAGATCATTTGGCGTCTTCCCTGAATATTTTCCTGCTCCTCCACCTGGTCCTCCAGTCCTCCTCCTCCTCCGGCGTATACTCCTCCATCTTATGGATATGGTAGCAACAGTGGGTATGGAGGATATAACAACTACAATGGTGAGAACTACCAAGGTAGCCAACCCGAGCAGAGCCAGGGCAGCTTCTTTGGTGGTGATAATTTTCGTTTCTTCCCTGAGTACTACGCTCATCCTCCAGATCCTCCTCCTCCGCAGAGATCTTCTCCTAATCCGTCGTCGTCATCCTGAGGATTTCAAGCTAGTACTTCGCAGCATTGACGTGCACCTCGTGATACCGGATCTAGCAATGCTTATCCTCGACTCGGGATACTCATAGGGATTGATGACCATCAATAAAGGCAGTATATTATGGATTATAAGGCCATGTACTCGTACATGATATGGGAAAACTATTGCGAGTTTATTGAGTCCGCAATCCGCTATGAGAGACAACATTGTAGGGGGTCGATTTAGATTCGCCGCGGAATTCTTGGTTTTAGGTCATCTCATTAACAATGTAAAAATGATTTGAATATTTCTCATTTATTGTTGTAGCCTGTAATATAGATAAATCTTTATGCCAAACAATGATTGTCTCGTTATATATTCCAATCGATATGACCGATATGTGCAGTTTAAGGTCCATAGTCCTCATAAATTATCTGTGTGTTATGAAGTGTATATTTGTAGTATTTCATGTTATAAACTTATAAGAACTTAAATGGAATCCATTTCCAATATTTATAAGTCAAGAATCAACATTAAGTTATTAACATCGAGATGACCGATATGTGTGATACCGATATGTCTGATATCTGGTCTATAAATGGACCGATATATGTGATATAAGTGTGTATTTATACGTTATTTGTTGTTATAATATTTTAGATGACCTTAATTTTCGAAAAATGCCAAAAAATGGCTTTTTTGAGCCATTTTTGACATTTCCATCGTTATCATCGATATATCATCGATATATCCCGATATATCCATTTCCGGGCGGACCAAAACGATATCGATATCGATACGGCCTTCCATGATCGCTATATTGCAAGACTTGTAGCACGCGGGTTCACCTAGGCATATGGGGTGGACTATCAGGATACTTTTTCTCCAGCTGCCAGACATTCTACTCTACGTATCCTTATGTATGTTGATGTGACACAAGATTGGCCCCTCTATCAGCTTGACGTGAAGAATGTTTTTCTATATGGTGATCTAAAGGATGAGGTCTACATGAAACAACCACCTGTGTTCGCTTCTAAAGAGGAGTGTCAAAAGATTTCAAGTTTCACAAGACCATTTATGGCCTTAAGCAGAGTTTAAGATCATGGTTTCAAAAGCTCTCGAACTTGATAGAAAAACAGGGGTTCGTGTGATCGATTGCCGATCACTCTTTGTTTGTGCACAGGATTCAGAGAGGTACAGTTATTATTCTCGTTTATTTTGATGATATTATTGTTATCGAGGATGACAAGCAGGCATTCAAGTTGCCAAGGATTTCCTAGGTCAGCAGTTTGTGACCAAGGACCTTGGTAGTTTACGCTACTTCCTTGGACTGGAGTTTACCAGGAACCAACGAGGTCTTGTGGTGACCCACGTTACAAATCTTCTTTCTGAGACAGGCATAGCAGATTGCAGACTTGTCACTACTACCATGGACCCGAGCATGAAGCTTTACGATTATGATACTAAGGAGGTCGACAAGAGGAGGTACAGGGAGCTTGTTGGCAAGCTCTTGTATGTGACCATTACCATGCTAGATATATCATTTGTTGTGAGCAAAGTGAGTCAGTTTATGGAGCAGCCCAGACAGGCACATATGGATGCAGTCCATATGATTCTGAGGTATCTGAAGGCATCACCTGGCAGTGGCACTGGACTTCTATTCAGCAGAAGTACATCCCTTTCAGTTACAGCATGTGTAGATGCAAATTATGTTGGGTGTCCCAAAGACATAAAGTCTACTTCAGACTTCGGAGTGTTCATAGGAAATTCCCTGGTGCCTTGGTAGAGCAAGAAGCAAACCGTGGTTGCCATCTAGTGCCGAGTCAGAATACAAGGCTACGGCGCACGCTAGCACAGAGATGATGTGGGTCAGATCTGTTCTTACTGACCAGACTATCGAGGTGCCTCTTCTCATGCACCTCCAATGCGACAACCCGACTGCTCTTTTCATTGCGAACAACCTTGCCTTCCACGAGAGGACCAAGAACATAGAGGTGGATTGTCACTACACTCATGACATGATACAGAAGGGTCTCATCGCCACTACCCACGTCAGCTCCGACGACCAGATAGCATATATACTTACTAAGGCCTAAGCCAGAGGACATTACCAAATACCAGAGATGCTGCTCCAACCTAAGCATGATTGATATCTACGCTCCAGTTTGAGGGGAGTGTTGAGATATTAGTTATCTTTTATATGGTTTATATAATTTCTATTATCTTCTTCATGTCATTTGCCCAACAGGTTTCTTTCCTATATCTAAGAGAACCCTAGGACCTCGTCAATAAAGCAATTCATTCTTTCTCTCCACATATAGGAACAATTAGAAAACTTCATATCCTTGGATTTATTTAATTTGAAGTCATTCCCACATCATTACAGAATTTCATTGACCTCAAACTTACGAAATGCAGAAACATCGTCACTTTAACCAAGTCAAAAAATGATAAATGGCAACTACATTGAAGTGGAAGTTAGCATGCGTGTGCACACATTTCAAAATAAAAACGAGGAATGGTGCAGCTTTATGCAATTTCTTTAATTTTGCTATTATATAACTAAGTGCTAATAATTACATATTCATTGTTAATGCCCTTATATACAAAGACCAGGTTCGCTTTGCGAGATACCCAATGGGAATTGAGTTGACCTCTTTTTTGGAGTTAACCTTCTACTTAATTGAATGGAAATGACTTAACCTCCTACTCAACCGAATGGCTAAGGCAACGGTTAAGAGGGGTTATACTAAATTTAGCCTTACTCCATTAATCCTTCTATTTCTAATTATTCCAATTATTTACCATCCCTCACGTTTCACACGGGGCTTTTACAACTGTCACATCGTCACTAGATATTATTCCCATTCATCACCAATATAATTAAATTTAAGATGTCTCCACCAACCCCTCTACTTCACCATAATATTACTTGTCATATTCGTACGATATTCCTTCAATTATGTTAGAAAATAGGAAGCGGAAGCGAAAACATGGAAAAGATAAAGAAATATGAACAGCGGGATTTTACGTGGAACCCTACTCCGTGAGGAGCGGGATGAAACCACGAAAGAAGGCCTCAAAAGGTCGTGTTTGTCTATTGGCTTTCTCATCTGATACAGGAGGCCTGGGGCTCCTTATATAGCCTCCACAGGGCCTTCAAGTCCCACCCACTGGACGATGTGGGACAAAACTGTTGGATGGGGTAAATGGATCCTGAACCCATTTCCCTCACAACTGACACATACATCAAATACTCCAACACTCCCCCTCAAGCTGGAGCATGCAATGCTCAGCTTGGACAAACAGAAAGATACTCAACTCAATGCTACAAGACACTACGGACAATATCAACCCAACGCGCACATTGTTGCAGTCGAGGACATTGCTTCTCATGTCGTGCAGGTGAGGAGGACAAACGGGCTGGAGTGTGAGTCTGTTGAATATCCTCGTCGGAGAGCATGCGCTCTGAACTGCGCCTGTCAGAGTCGCTACAACTGGAAATGAGTCTCCTCATCGGAGTACTCTGGCCTGCCACAATAATGTGGACAACTGCTCCATCTCTGAAAAGGGCCTAACTGAATAAGGGACGTGGTTGTGCAATCCTCTTCGGAGTCCACGGTCACTGGAGAATGGAGTCTAAAAAAGTCTCCTCTTCGGAGAACTGGGTCTCTCCCATCTGGCTCAGAGAATGGTACACTACTCTGGTGTCCCTATGATACCACATGAAAACTCACGCCAACATGGTATAGGGAATGGTACTCTACTTTGGAGTCCCTATGGCTCACATGAAACCTCTGGCCTACAAAACAAGGATAATGATGGGGACCACGAACAAATGATGGCAACATGTGCTCATTTGAAAATGACCGCATCTATGTGTGTGTCTGAAAATGAGTCTCTCTCTGGAGATCTCGAACATGGGCCTCTCATCTTGGAGTGCCTCGAACTTGGACTCTGACCAATCTGTCGAGTCTGAATAACTGAATCTGTAGAGTCTGAAAAACGACTCTCTGGAATCTGACATCTGAATCTGCAACTGGCACTGTGACTCTACATATACTCCCCCTTTCTCCCATACTTGTCGGAAAAATCAACATCGACCAAGTTGGGAGAAGACAAGATAGTGGGGAAAACAACAAGAACATGAAACTTGCGGCTTCTTATAAATAGCCGCCATGATTTTTCTTTTGATTTTTTTTTAATATAAGTCGTTCATTCATCATTTTTTATCGGCTTTTGTAATTTTTAAAAAAAAATGCGTACGGCTTTTTTTGTACGCGCTTTTTTTAAGCCGTTTAACCATTTTTTCAATTTGCGTACGGCTTTTTCATTTGTACGCGCCTTTTCAAAAATTCATCATCATTTTTTTAATCTCTCTTATTTTTTTTCCTTTTTTTACAAAGTAGGCCCATTTGGGCCAAAATAGAAACTGAGCCATAGGGTTCCCCGAAGGGAACCCCTTCTTATCTCATGCGCCGCCCCCATCGGGGATTCATCTTCAACGCCCCCGTCTGGGCTTCGGGGCCATGCGCCTAGGGGAAACATGCCAGGAGAGGGATGCGGCAGGGGCAGACATGCGCGCTGGGCGAGGTGCCTGGAGGTTCCGCCGCCTTGTGCGGCTAGGGATCCTGGAGATAGGGGCTCGCGACAAGAGGCGAGGCAAGAGGAGGGCGCGCGTGGAGCGCCGCCTGCGCTTGATGCGGAGGAGCTTGCCATGTTAGGAGGGGCACGATGCTCTACGCGCTTGAGGTGGGGACTTCGCGCGCACGGCTGAAGCATGATGCGCAGCCGCACCTGATACGCAGCGAGGATTGACGCAACGCGGAAGCGGCGCCTGGAGCCATGGAATGTCGCCCGCGCTGGAATCTGCTCCCGCGCATCTGCGTTGGATGTGTGACACGCCGTCGCAGAAGACTGGAGGTATACTTCCGGCACCGTCGAATGTGCGGGCTGCCGCTGGAAGACCATAGGGCTCGTCACCTATCGGGCCAGTGGATCGCGTGTGGTTGCGTAGCGAGGGCTTTGCTGGATACGCGCGACGATGAAACGCATCAGATGATGTCGTTTCTCCTTCTGTGATGAGGAGGAAGGCACAGTGCCGCTGCTGCAGCTAGGGCTGGAAGATGACGCAGGGCCTGAATCTGAAGAGGGCCGCCGCGATCTGAACAGGAAGTTGATAACAGCGATGCTCCTGCACGAGAATCATCTCATACCATATGCACGAGAATCAAGATGTGGCGAACAGAACTAGGACTTCAAGAAAACCCTAGGAACTTGAACTCTCAAATCTCCAAACATCAATAACAAGAACTTCAAAGAAACGAATCTCGAATAGAATTACAAAACTTAAAAATCCTCGAGAATTGACCCGCTCTGATACCATGTTAGAAAATAAGAAGCGGAAGCGAAAACATGGAAAAGATAAAGAAATATGAACAACGAGATTTTACGTGGAACCCTACTCCGTGAGGAGCAGGATGAAACCACGGGAGAAGGCCTCAAAGGGTCGTGTTTGTCTATTGACTTTCTCATCTGATACAGGAGGCCTGGGGCTCCTTATATAGCCTCCACAGGGCCTCCAAGTCCCACCACTGGACGATGTGGGACAAAACTGTTGGATGGGGTAAATGGATCCTGGAGGGATCCATTTACGCATCTCCCTCACAACTGACGCATACATCAAATACTCCAACAAATTATTGATAAGCTTCATCGATACGAATAATATTCAAATACTAAATACGTTTCTATATGACCCATGTCAAGGAAAAGAAGTTTTTGGCAAACCAAAGAAAGAACGTGTTCTTCCGTAAAAAATTCTTCTAAAAACCTTGAACCTAATCTTTGCAAAAGAGAAAGTAATGCAGTTTTATGATTGTGGGCCAAGGTTCTAGCACATGAAAGAAAAAGTATATACTTATCTGATACAAACTCTGTTTTTTTGTGGATCCACTATAATAATGAGAAAGAGTACGCGATATAACCCCTATACCACACAATGGATGTAGACTCCCTAAAAAAGGTGTATATAAAAATAAGAATTGAACTAATTTCAAGAGAAATAAAAGATTCACCAATCTAAATATTAATATATTAGTATGGTTCAAGAGGAAATAGCAGAATCCACTCGAATACTACAATGGAAGTGTGTCGAATCAAGAGTAGACAGTAAACATCTTTATTATGGACGTTTCATTATGTCCCCACTTATGAAAAGCCAAGCCGATACAATAGGCATTGCCATGCGAATGGTTTTACTTGGAGAAATAGAGGGAGTCTGTATCACATATGCAAAATTTGAGAAGGTACGGCATGAATATTCGACGATACCGGTATTGAAGAATCTTAACATGGAATTTTAATCATCCGCTTCTTCTTACGCCAAAGATTTTACCATTTCCAACGGAACTGGAGTTACATCTCTTTTCAATTACCATTTAAGGGTTATTCTATATGTTTCCATGCCCTTTTGATACCTCAAAAAAATGAAATGGACAAATTATATCTAGAGAGGTAACAACATGGGCATGGTTGGGTAAAAGACCAATTTGGCCACTATTAGTAGATAAAATATTCTTTTTACTTCGGAATTCCAAACAATTAGATTAGTGGTAAGTACACAAAGATTTAAGGTCATTTCTTCAATTTTCTCTCCACTTCTATGTTCCTAAGTTCATAGCTTTCGCGATAGCTTCATCGATGTTACCCGCCAAATAAAAGGCATGCTCGAGAAGAATATCTAATTCTCCGGATAGGATGAATTGAAATCCCCTAAATATTTTTTTGCAAAATCAACATATTTCCCCGCGGAGCTCATAAATACTTCTACTATGCAGAAAGGTTGTGATAAGAAATGTTCAATTTTTCGTGATCCTGCCTATCAAAATAACAAAGAAACCAGATTTGAATGATCATGTTTTAAGAGCTAAATTGGTAAAAGGAATGGGGCATAATTATTAAGGGGAACCCGCATGGCCCAATGGCCTTTTATATTTTTTTTCCAATAGTAATTCTAGGTACTATAGCATATAACGTAGGCTTAACGGCTCTAGAACCGTCAATGATCGGTGAACCGACAAATCCTTTTGCAACTCCTTTGGAAATATTACTTGAATGGTAATTCTTTCTTGTATTTCAAATACTTTGTACAGTACCAAATAAGTTTTTTTTTACGCTCAAAAAAGGGGGATACACTCAACGGTGTTCACCCCAATATATTAAAAACAAGACGTAAAGAGATTTTACAAAAGAGTTAAAAAGGTCAAACAAAAAAGAAGACCCGAAGGGGTACCCGAATTCAAACACCCCCCGCCAAAAACCATTCCAAGCCTACCCAGGACACCAATCAGCCACAAGACGCGTAGCAAGGATAGTAATGTTTTCCCTGTAGAATCGTTGGCCCGCAAAAAGGGCCTCATTTCTCCCCAACCAAATGCTCCACAACCTCGCAATCGGATCCAGCAAATCCTTCCTATCCCTGCACCTGGAGTTCACCAAGCTCTCGCAGAAAGCAGAAATAGACACGGAATTGATCCAGTCAAGATCAGCCCACAGTTCACGAACTAACCCGCAATCGAAGAATAGGTGATTGATGGTTTCCCGCCCCGCGCCACAAAGCCCGCAGTTCGGCCCAACATTGGGGAATAGAGTTGCACATCGGTCACGAGTTAAGAGTCTCCCCCTGCGAAGAAGCCAAAGGAAAATGCCAATACGCTCTGGAAGCTTCAGCCCCCAAATGAAACCGCAATCACGCACAAGAATAACGTCGTCCACTTAATTGCTAGGAACGAGAGCAAAGTACGCCTTCCTCGTGGAAAAAGAACCATCCTTCCACGCCCAGTGGTCCTGGCCATCATTGGGTTGGATAACGTCCGCAAGCAGGCCCATCAACGAAAGGAGATCGTCCAGACGCTAATCCGAGAGGTTCGTAATAATCCGAGGACACCAGCAGCCGTCCTCCCAGCACGAGGCCACCGAAGCCTCCTTATCTTCCACTAAAGCAAACAAACGCGGGAATGTATCCTTGAGAGCACCCCTTCCGGACCAGTCTTCGGTCCAGAAACGAAATGAGTTCCCCTTGCCCAACACCGGTTTAAAAAGGAAGCGATTACGAGTAAAAACATTCAACACCCCACGCCAAAAAGGAGTTAGGTGGCCGAACGAGTTCCCCCGAGTAACGCCCATCAACTCCTCACCCAGCAACTCCCGCAGAATATTAAGCATGAAGTTCTCCTCATTGCCCCAAACCCGTGAAGCCCACTTAAGTAAGAGGGCGTCATTAACCACGTCCATCCGCCTTACTCCCAAGCCCCCAACCCGCTTGGGCCGCGTTACATCACACCACCCCACCAAATGAACCCCCCTTCTCCCCTCGCCCTTCCTACCCCACAAGAAACCCCGCATACACCTCTCCAAGCGCAACTGAATCCCCTTAGGCATACCTCGAACCGAGAAGAAATATATTGGAATAGGGGATAGCACATCTTTGAGAAGAACCAACCGCCCCCCTGGATAATAGAGCCGCTCGCCACCCGGCCAGGCGAGCCTCCAACTTTTTATGATTTCGATACCATTAGATTCCAAAATCCGTTTCATCATCCAATAGCTACAATTGTTTTTTTATCGCTGCCAAAGTAGCACTTTGGTTAGGTATCGGGGCAACATTACCTATTGATAAATCTTTGACTTTATGTCCTTTTTAAATTGACTCAATTGTAGCATCATATGGGTATCTAAGGAATAGTTCCTTTAAAGTGAATTTTCCCTAGATACATTCAAATTTTGATTTTATTATAAATCAATTATGCAAATATATTATATGGATCGTGTTGATCAAAAACGGCCTTTTCCTTTTTTATTTATCTTCAAAAAAAGATGAAATAATTGCAATAAATTTAAAATGACTTAGACATTTGAGAAAAGATGAAATAACTGCAATGAATTTAAAATCAAAAAACTTGGATTCACATAGGTCTATCTTTGCATGCTAGGCAAAAGGAAAGTGAGTTACAAATTCTCCCTCTGTAGGACATGAATTTCTATTACTATTACATTAATTAATGACAGGATTACAACTATCTCTTTTTGTAGTGATGAATTTTACATGCGTTTCTAAGAAAAGAAATTTGTCCATTTCAATTTTCGAAGTATCAAAGGGACATAAAAACACATAGAGTAGAACTCTTGAATGGAAAGTGATAATAGATTGAACTTGTATCCATCTGCTTCACATTAGCTTGGAGTTCGCTCCCAGCAATATATCCATCCCTACCCTATCACGTCAATCCCACGAGCCTCTTATACATTCCACTCTCGTTTGATCACAGGTATATGTATAGGTGGGGGCGGAAGAACAACAGCATCTTCAGACTCAAAGGGACTCAACCTGTCACCTGTAGAAGAGTAGTACATGATGGAATCGAAGAAGGTGACATCAACACTGACAAAATATTGTCCTTTTACATGATCAAAACATCGATAACCCTTTTGGGTGCGAGAGTACCAAACAAACATACATTTGACAGCTCGAGGAGCGAGCTTGTCATGTCCTGAAGCAAAATATGGACAAAAGTGACACACCCAAACACTCGCGGAGTAAGAGAGAAGAGGTCCTTATCCAAAAAAGCAAGAGAGAATGGTGTCTTTTCACCCAAAATCATCGAGGGAATCTGATATATAAGATAACATGTTGCCATCACATCATCACCCAAGAAAGAATGTGGAGCCCGACTCTGTATGAGGAGAGTCCTAGTGGTATCAAGAAGATGTTGGTGTTCGCATTCAGCAACACCATTCTGCTGAGAAGTATAAGCACAAGAAGTCTGATGAATAATGCCACATGAACTGAAAAAATGAGACAGCTGTGTAGTACAGAACTTAAGTGCATTATCCGAACGAATATATTTATTGAGGCAGAGAAATTAGCCTTTATTTCAACCACAAAATTTTGAATCAATGTACTAGCCTCAGACTTATGCTTTAAAAAGAAAGACCCGGGACAGTCTGGAAAATCAACATAAATAAGATAATACATGTGTCCCTAATTATCAGGCAAACGACTCGGACCCCACATTTCCAGGTAACAACTGAAACGGACTCTGACTACTACGATCTTGACGACTTGGAAAGTTGGACATGTGACGCTTTCCAAGTTCCCATGACTCACACTGAAAACAGAACTTGATAGATGTCAAGTATGGGACGACAAATTTTCTACAATGGTAGGTGGCCAAATCTGAGATGCCACGTGTAGGAGGGAAAAACTCGGCAGAAATGAAGTGGCACCAGCATACGAAGACTGAGTCAACATGTATAGCCCTCCATACTCACGGTCACATCCAATCACCCTGCCCGTGAGTTTATCCTGAAAAACAAGGGAACTAGGGTTTATTATAGCACGATAATGTAAATCTTTTATAATCTGACTAATAGACAGTAAGTTCATGGAGAAGGCGGGTGCACGAACAACATTCTGCAAATGTATGGAAGGTGTCAGATGAACCCCCCCCCCGATCCAGTAATCGGGGAATGAGTCCCATCAGCAATCACTATTGATCTTCCTGGTTGCGTTGCCTGCATTGTTCGAGTTCTCAAGCTAAGTCGATTTGCCGATTGAGAACAGAGCGAGCGTCGAGTTGTTAGCATGTACCAAACTACAATCGATCTCCGCAGAGATGGTGTGATGCTCTAGAATCCATTATCCATTCTGACAGGTCTGGTCAAGAACGACCAGTAAATGCATGAGTAATACATGAGCTACAAGTGGAGGCAGCAGATGCAATATCTGATGGACCGATGCTTGAAGATCCAGCAGCTGGAGGCATGATCTCTCTCAAGAGAGTGACAAAGTCATCATAGCAATGATTAGTAAGATAAGGAGCTGTCCGACTCTGCTCTGCAGCACGAGCTGATGGAAGAAATCAGTGCTTGGTGTAGCATGTGTCCTCTGAATGACCTGACCGATGCCAGTATAAACATGACTGACGTGGGCATGGACCGCTTCAGCCATGTGTGCCTCGTCCTCGGAAGGGAGTAGATCCATCTCTACCACATGATGAAGCCATAATAATATCTAAGAGAGTGTGGCAGAGGAGATACTCAAACGGCTGAGCATGCGGTATGCTTCCTTCATAGGAGGTATGGAAGCATCGGTGAGAAGTTGAGAATTGGCTGAATCATATTCTGGATTGAGGGTAGCCAAAAACACACCAGTCATAACAGAGTCCATGTAGTCCTTATGTTGCTCTGGTGAGGCCGTCAGGGGTATATAGATATGTAGTCGCTCAAACATACCCCTCAAAGATGTATACAGGGCATGGAGAGGACGAACACCATGTTTGGTTGTTGTTGGAGCATTCGTTGTATGCGTCATGAGTTGTAGCAGGGTAAACGGATCCTGGAGAAGATCCATTTACCCCATCCAGTGTTTAGTCCCACATTGTCCAGCGGTGGGACTTGGAGGCCCTGGAGAGACTATATAAGGAGCCCCAGACCTCATGTATCCGATGAGAAAAAGCAATACAACATATGCCCCGTTGAGGGCTTCTCCCGTGGTTTCATCCCGCTCCTCACGGAGTAGGGTTCCACGTAAAATCATGGTGTTTCCATGTTCTATCTTTCTTGTTTATGCTCTGTTTATCATTTCGCTTCCGCAATGTTGTTTTCTAACATGGTATCAGAGCGGGTTCGATTCTCGAGGAATCATGTTATATTTTTTCTGAGTTTCGATTTTGAGTTATTGTTTTGAAGATCATATATGGTTCGAAGTTTTGAGTTCATATGGGTTTTTCAAAGCCCTAGATCTTCCAGATGTGTCGCTTCTCTCCGCACAGCCCAGGTGGGGTGCTACAGGCATCTGCGTCGCCCCTCTCGTCAGATCCAGCCTCCTGGTGCCCTCGCGCAAGAGGAGCCTCCTGGCTTCTATACATCCAGATCTATGCATCGCAGATCGTGCGTAGCCCGCAGGCGGCTACAAGGCGGCACCAACACTCGCCCTCGCGAAATCCTTCACGCGCAGGCAACTTCATACGATCTCCAGGCAGCCACGAGTCCCAGCGGCGCACCCAGACGAGTCCCAGCGCTCCTCTCCCTCGGCGAGATCCTGTCCCACCGCGCGAAACCCATCGCGTCAAGCCCCTGCGCCTAGCACGTCTCTCATCTATCCTGGCGCCTCCCATCGCCTCCCATCGCCGCCCAGAACTACATCGCCAAGCCCCCAGGCGCGAGAGCCCGCCATCCAGGGCAGCGGCCGAAGATGTTGGCCGAAGAAGCGGCGCGATGAGCCCCCAAGTAAGCCCGCATCGCCCACCAGCGCCCACGGGGCAGCGGCTCCAGCCCGATCCCCCTCGTCGCGAAGCTCCTGCCCTGCCGCAACCTCTGCGCGATGGTCGTAAGACCCTACGAGCCCAGGCGGCGCGATCCTCAACCGAGCCTCATAAGGGGGGCCTCAAGGCGGCGGCAGCATTTTAGAAATGGGTTCCCAATTGGGAACCCTAATGCGTGAAGCGGGAGGCCCGTTGGCCCGATTTTATTTTTTTTAGAAAAAAGTTATGGAAAGTCATGGTGGGCCACGGTTTAAAAAAAAGGAGGGTCTGTTAAAAAAAGAAAAAAAGGAAAAAAAGGGACAGGTTATTATTGAATAGCCCAAGTAAAAAAAAGGGGGCGGAACCGCTTATATTTAGGCCCTAAGTTGGGCCCGTGAGTTACGAAAAAAAAGAGAGGGAAGAAGGAGTTTATTTAAAAAAAAGGAAAAGACGTTGAAAAAAAAGCCGCGTGCAAAGAAAAGTCGTATGCAATTTCAAAAAAAAAAAGTTGCAAAAGCCGATAAAAACAAAAGTCAAATGGCTTATAATTAATGAATGAAAAAAAATGATGAATGTTTTGAAAAGCCGACAAAGTTGTGATCGGATAAATGGATTGTTTTTGTCCCATCATTGTTGTCTTCTCCCAACTTGGTCGACGTTCATGTTTTCCGACAAGTATGGGAGAAAGGGGGTGTGTTGTGTAGAGTCACAGGTCTTGGTGCAGATTCAGATGCCAGATGCAGATATCCAGACCTTCCAGATTTTCAGACTCTACAAGTTGTTCAGATGATTCATGCGCAATTTCAGACTCGACAAATTGGTCCGAGTCCAAGATCGAGGCACTCCATGAGAGGCCCATTTTCGAGTTCTCCAGAGAGAGACTCCATTTTCAGACACGCACGAGTTTGCGGTCATTTTTCAGATGAGCACATGTTGCCATCAGTTCGAGGTCCCCATCATTATTCTTGTTTTGTCGGCCAGAGTTTTCATGTGAGCCATAGGGACTCCAGAGTAGAGGATCATTCCCTATGCCATGTTGGCAAGGGTTTTCATGTGGTATCATAGGTACACCAGAGCAGTGCACCATTCTCTGAGCCAGATGGGAGAGACTCAGTTCTCCGACGAGGAGACTTTTCAGACTCCATTCTCAAGCGACCATGGACTCCAAAGAGGATTGCACAGCCACGGCTTTATTCAGTTCGGCCCATTTCAGAGATGGAGCAGTTGTCCACTTATTGTGGCGGGCTAGAGTACTCCGACGAGGAGACTCATTTCAGTTGCAGTGACTCTGACAGGCGCAGTTCAGAGCACATGCTCTCCTACGAGGAGATTCAGAAGACTCACACTCCAGCACGTTCGTCCTCCTCACCTGCACGGCATGAGAAGCAACGTCCTCGACTGCAGCAATGTGCGTGTTGGGTTGATATTGTCCGTAGTGTCCTGTAGCATTGAGTTGAGTTTCTTTATATTTGTCCAAGCTGAATATTGCATGCTCCAGCTTGAGGGGGTGTGTTGGAGCATTCGTTGTATGCGTCATGAGTTGTAACAGGGTAAATGGATCCTGGAGAAGATCCATTTACCCCATCCAGTGTTTAGTCCCACATTGTCCAGCGGTGGGACTTGGAGGCCCTGGAGAGATTATATAAGGAGCCCCAGACCTCCTGTATCCGATAAGAAAAAGCAATACAACATATGCCCCGTTGAGGGCTTCTCAGGTAGTTTCATCCTGCTCCTCACGGAGTAGGGTACCACGTAAAATCATGGTGTTTCCATGTTCTATCTTTCTTGTTTATGCCCTGTTTATCATTTCGCTTCCGCAATATTGCTTTCTAACAGTTGTGAAAATATCATGTTGGAGATGCAATATCTTCGACTCATTCTTCGCTGATCGTATGTTGGGTTGACTCAAGATATCATTGGTTATCTCAATAGTGACAGTACCAGATAGCCATACCTCGGCATATGCATCATCAGCCTCCCATGAGGCGTTGGTCCCAGTCTTGTCACCGGCACATCCTGTGTCTGAATATGCTTCTTACCATTGCTCTGCAGCAAATTCATGAATTGTAATGCCCACAACTCGTAGTTTGTACCGTCCATCTTGACAATAGGTGCAGGACCCTTGAAGGCACCCGTAGATGACGAACCAACGATGCTTTCTAACATCGTGAACAATCACTAGGACCTTAGACTAGACGTAAATGGACATGAAATGAGATGGTTGTGATCTTAGAATCATACCACAACCATCTTTAGACAAATCGTCGTCTGATTTTGATTAAAATCGGGTAAATCAGACCCTAAATCTTTGAAATCAGACCAAAAACTACGAAATCAAAACTTATGAGGACCTGGGCGGCAGCGCGACCATGCGCGAGGGGTCGCTAGGGCTACGGCAGCGCAAGGGCCCACTGGCGAATGCGGTGTTGTTGCACGGGGGCATTGGCGGCGCGCAGGGCTGCTAGGCAGTGCAGAGCTGCTCCTGCATAGAGAGGGGTGGCGCGTGGAAGGGGGGATGAATGGTAGGGTTAGGGTTTCGTCTCAAGGATTCGGTCTAGGACCACTGCTCTGATACCATGTGGAGAAAGGATACATGTTGATTACTCAAAGAGCCCAAGGGTTCCCTTATATAGAGAAGAGAGAAACCCTAATGGGTATATTACATACTATGGACAAAAAGAAATAAATAGTTGTGAAACAGTATCATAACATAAACTCTTCAACAGCTCCCATTGGCGTGCATCCAGTAGGAATTGAACCTGTGAATATGCCAATTATGAGTTGGGTGCTTTAACCATTCAGCCAAGGTTGCTTAATCGAGATTATCTTATATCGTGAATAACCAAATTCCAATTGAAATGATATCTTGAGGAGGAATTAAATGAAACGACATCAATTAAAACCCTTAGACCTTCGAATTGAGAGAGATATTGAAAGATATCAGAATTCTCACTATTTCTTAGATTCATGGATCAAATTCGATTTAGTGGAATCTTCCACTCCCATTTTTTCCATCAACACGATTTATGAAACTCTTTTACCCCCGAATTTTAAGTATCCTACTTTCTCGCTATTCACAGGGTTCAACAAGCAATCCATATTTGATGATCAAAGGTGTAGTACTACTTGTAGTAGAGGTCCTTATATCTCGTATTAACAATCGAAAGATGATCAAAAGAAAAAATCCTTATTTGATGGGGCTTATTCATATACCTATGAATTCCATTGGACCAGAAATGATACATTGGAAGAACCTTTTTGGTCTTCCAATATCAATAGGTTGATTGTTTCGCTCCTACATCTTCCAAAGAGGAAAAAGATTTCTGAGAGTTGTTTCATGGATTCGGAACAGAGTACTTGGGTTCTCCCAATAAA
This sequence comes from Ottelia alismoides, assembly GCA_037367405.1. Taxonomy (NCBI): domain Eukaryota; kingdom Viridiplantae; phylum Streptophyta; class Magnoliopsida; order Alismatales; family Hydrocharitaceae; genus Ottelia; species Ottelia alismoides. The sequence continues at coordinate 145,991 of JAZKJV010000627.1, forward strand.
TGAAAGAAATCAAAAGTGTATCATGCATGAATCTAACCAGCGTTCACAGTGGCAGAGGAACCGGGTCAGAAAAAAGAGGGATTCTAATTGTAAGATATCTAATGAAACCGTAGCTGTAATTGAGATATCATTCAAATAGAAAGATAGCAAATATATGGAGTTTCTTTTTTATCTAATATAGATGATATGATCCGCAAGGACCATAATTGGGAATTGTTGGATCATCTTTCCTTACGATAAACAAATCCATTTTGCAAGCTCAATAGTATGGGCAGTTCCTATAAAGGGCCGAACTAATGACGTAAAGAACTTAAACATGACAAATGTTGGGAAAAAGATCAAAATTTGTATTTCAAATAATACTAGGGTTCTATTATATAGAGGAGAAGCTCATAGCTAAATTACATTAATGGAAGAAATAAATATAAACTGTGAAAACAGTACAATGACATAATAATATCTCTACATTCCCCCTCAAGATGGAGCATAAATGTCAATCATGCTCAGCTTGGATGTATACGTCTTAAAGGGTCCTCTGACTAAGGCCTTGGTGAAAATGTCTGCAGTTTGTTCCCTGAGCTAACATGGGAAGTAGAAATAAAGCCTTTCTAAATCATGTCTCGTATATAGTGGCAAACTACTTCAATATGTTTAGTTCTCTCATGAAAAGTAGAATTATTTGCAATGAATAAGGATGTCTGATTATCACACTATAATTTCATAGGAAGTGGCACATGAATATATAAGTTAGCTAAAACAGCTCGGACCTACATCATCTATGTGCTCCCTTGTGCCATACCTCTATATTCTGATACAGCACTAGACCTGGCAACCACGGTATGTTTCTTGTTCTTCCAGGACACTAAGGAGCCGACAACAAATACAGCAAAGCTTGAGGTAAACTTCCTATCCTTAGGACATCATGCACAGTCTGCATCTGCGCAAGCAGTGATAGTAAGAGATGTCCCTTTTTTGAACAATCCTGCACCTGGGGATGATTTCAAGTACCTTAAGATCATATGGATTGCCTCCATATGTACATGTCTGGGTTTCTCCATAAATGGATTGACCCGACTAACAGCAAAGGAGAGGTATGGCCTAGTCATGGTAACATAAAGTAGTTTTCCCACCAATTCTCTGTAACTTCTCATGTCTACATCCTCTATATCGTCATCGCAGAGACTCATGCTCGGATCCATAGAAGTAGTGGCAAGTCAGCACCCAAACATGCATGTCTCAACTAGCATATATGTAACATATTTTCTTTGGGTCATCACAAGGTCCTGTTGATTTCTGACAAACTCTAACCCTCAAAAGTACCATAGAGTGCCAAGATCCTTGGTGACAAACTGCTGACCAAGAAATTCTTTTGCTTTTTTGATCCCCTGCACATCATCTCTTGTAACAAGGATATCATCAACATAGATCATAATAGTGAACATACATCTATGGGTCCTCTGAACAAACAACTAATGGTCTACATTTCATCTTTTAAATCCATGCTTCTCAATCAAGTCCGAACGCTTCTGAAACTAGGCCCTTGGACTCTGCTTAAGGCCATAAATTGTATTGTGAAGTCTACAAACCTGCTGACACTTCCCCTCAGCAGCAAACCCCATAGGTTGTTGCATATGCATTTCTTCCTGAAGATCTCCATATAGAAATGCATTTTTGACATCAAGTTGAAATAAAGACCAATCGCGTACCACAGCTACAGCAAGGAGAACTCGAAGTGTGGAGTGGTGAGCAACGGGTGAGAATGTGTTCAGATAGTCCACCCCATAAGTCCGAGTAGACCAACGTGCAACTAATATGGCCTTGTAACGATCAAGACTTCCATTTGTGTGGTGTTTGACACCAACAAGGTATTATCCTGTAACGATCAAAGGGTTTATTCATCAGACTTCTTGTTCATATACATCTCAACAAAACGGTGTGGTTGAACGTAAACACCGACATTTTCTAGATATCACCAAGACTCTTCTTATACAAAGTCGGACTCCACATTCTTTTTAGGATGATGTTGTGATGACAACTTGTTATCTTATAAATCGGATGCCCTCAACTATATTGGGTGAAAAATCACCCTTTGCTCTTGCTTTTCCTGACAATGACCTCTTTTCTCTTACCCCACGAGTGTTTGGGTGTGTGGCATTTGTCCATATACTACGACCTGGTCAAGAAGCTCGCTCTTTGAGCTATCAAATGTATGTTTGTTGGTTATTCCCGCTCTCAGAAAGGTTATCGGTGTTTTGATCTTGTACAGGGACAGTACTATGTCAGTGATGACATCACTTTTTTTGAGTCCATCATGTACTACTCTCCTACAAGTGACAGAATGAGTCTCTCTGAGACTGAGGATGTTATTTTTATCCCACCTCCACCTACACATATACCCCAGTCTGCTTTCCATGTTCCAACGCCTTCCCAGTATCCAGCACACCTCAGGTAAATTATGTAAACCTGGTTTTGACTGATGGAACTGGTGGTGTGCATGGTGTACAGGATGAGCGTGCAAATATACATGTTGAGTCAGAACTACCAGCCGAGAGTGATTTAGGGCGGCCCATTGCCTTGCGGAAAGGCAAGCATTCTAATGCGCGATACCTCATGGCAGGTCAGGTGTCTCTAGAGAGGCTCTCACCAAATTTCCAAAAGTTTATTTTGAGATTATCCGTTGTTGAAATCCCACGTAAATATCAGGAGGCACTCAAGCTGAGTGAATGGTGTCTAGCCATGGAAGTAGAGATGGCAGCTCTACAGTCTCGTGGCACGTGGAGAATTGTTATAGCTCCCGCAGACGTGTCTGTTGTAGGATGCAAGTGGTTGTTCAATGTGAAACATCGAGCATATGGCAACATTGTCGCTACAACGCACAACTCGTAGCTCGTGGATTCGCCCAGACTTATGGGGTGGACTATCATGACACTTTTTCTCAAGTAACTCGGCACTCCACACGTCAGGTTCTTCTCTTTGTCGTTGTCACACGAGACTAGCCTTTGTACCAACTGGATGTGACAAATGCTTTCCTCTACGGTGATCTTCAGGAGGAAGTCTACATGCAGTAGCCACATGAATTCGCTATTGACAGGGAGTCTCAGAAGGTGTACAGACTTCATAAGATGATCTATGGCCTTAAGCAAAGTCCGAGAGTCCGGTTGTGCACTGCACGATGGGACGAAGCTTCGCCGCTGAGGACGTCGCCTCATGGCGCACGAAGAAGGTGCGCTCAAAGGTCGATGCTAAAATCGGGCCTGCCTCTGACAGAAAACCCTGGAACCCAACGAACTAGCATGTAGAACTCTACACCATACTCCCCCTTTCTCTCATACTTGCCGGAAAACAGTGACATCGACAAAGTTGGGAGATGACAAGATAATGGGGAGAACAAAAACCATGCATAAGCCGATAATCAACATTTTTTGGCTTTCTTCTTTTTTCCCAAGTACGGTTTTTTTGGTACGTACCTTTTCTCAAAGAATTCCCTTTTTTGAATTTTTTTCGTACGGGTTTTTTGTATGATCCTCCCCTTTTTTTAACGGTCATTTCCTTTTTTAAGTCGTCTTTACCTTCCTTTTTTTACGCATCCCTATTTTTTAAAAAAGATTTTTTTAACAATAATCTCCTTTTTTTAATCAAGCATCTCTCTCCTTTTTTCAAGACTCTGGCCCAATAGAAAGCATGCTTTCCCCCCTTTTTTAAAAAAATAACGTTGGGCCTCCTTTTTTCAAATGGTTAGCCCCTCTCTCCCTTTTTCCTTCATTCTTTTTTTAAATTACGGCCCCCTTTGGGGTTAACCCTATTTAAGGTTCCCCTCACGAGAACCCATCGCATGAAGGACGGCCGCCTCGATGGGGTTGCTGCCTGTGAGAGGAGGCGGCCGGCAAGGAGATGATGCCAAAGAGGGAAGCGTCTTGGGTTGGCATCGTCTACTGGAGGGAGGTGCCTCTGCCTGGAGGGGCCTATGCCTGCGCCTGGAGAAAGAGCTCGGCGCCACCTGGAGAAGGGGCTCACCTGGAGGTCGGACGGAGAGGGCAGTGCCGTTGGAAGAATATGGTGACGTTGTTGTTCACTGCCTGGAGCCGCACGAGCCGTTGGTTACGAGTAGGAGGACGACGCCTGCCTGCAAGGAGGAAGGTGAGACTTGAAGGTGGCAGTCACCGCCGCCTACTGTCTGAAGGTGGTTGCCACCTCTTAGACCGATTTGAGAACCTCCGCCTAGAGGAATTGGATCTCGATCGGCTGCCTTCGCTGAAGAAGATGTGGCCTGGAGGAAAACTGCGAGTCGGCAGAAGGTCGGGGAGCCATCGCCACCTGATGGGTACTCGACTAGGGAGATGTTGTGTGTAGATCAGCACGGAGCCCTTGTGGCATGCCCGATGGGGCCACATCATTCACGCCAGAAAGAACAGCGGGGCTGGAGGCAGAAACTAGAGAGCGATGGAGTTGATTTCGCTGCATGGGATTAGGGCTTGCGAGCGAGAGAGGGCTCTGGCAGAAGAGGAGGAGTCGCATTGAGAGGTGCAAAAATAGGGTTTCAATGAAACCCTATGCAGAACTCTCCCTACTGGAAAGTAAACTGATCTTCACAAACAAACTGCAGAACTCTCTCACCAAAGACGATCTTCAAGAATATGCAAAATTTAGGATTTAAGAAACAAACCCTAGAACTCTTCTTGATCACGAACACAAACATAATTAGGGTTTCAATAGAAACCTAGAATCGAATCTCGAAAAGAAAAAAATAATGAACATAAAAGACCCGAGATTCGAACCCGCTCTGATACCATGTTAGAAAATAGAATGCGGAAGCGTATCAAAGTCTCAAAGAAATAAAGATAAAGAAATATGAAGAACACGGGATTTTACGTGGAACCCTACTCCCTAAGGAGCGGGATGAAACCACGGGAGAAGGCCTCAAAGGGCCATATGTGTCTATTGACTTTCTCACTGAATACAGGGGGGCTTCTTATATAACCCTCACTGAGTCTCCGCATCTCACAACTGGTAGATGTGGGACTAAACAGTTGGATATGGTGAATGGATCTTGGAGTGATCCATTTACCATTTATACCATAAGTAACGCATGACATATATACTCCAACAGTTCAGAAGCTCTCATATTTGATAGAACAGGGGTTCGTGAGATCCACTGCATATCACTCCTTGTTTGTTCAGAGGTCCCAGAACGGCATCGTTATTATATTAGTATAATCGATGACATCATCAGTAGAGGGGATAATGCACAAGGGATTCAAGCAGGCAAGGTTTTCCTGGGTCAGCAGTTTGTGACCAAGGATCACGACAGCTACTTCCTTGGATTGGAGTTCGCCAAGAACCAGCAAGATCTTGTGATGACCCAGAGGAAGTATGTTGCAGATCTCCTATCAGAGATAGGTATGATAGATTGCAAGCCACTCACTACTCCCATGGACCCTAACATGAAGTTCTATGATGACGACACTGATGAAGTCGACAAGAGGAGATACAGGAAGCTAGTTGGAAAGCTTCTATATGTGACCATCACCAGACCAGACATATCCATTGCAGTAAGCAAAGTGAGTAAGTTCATGGAGCAGCCAACACAGGCCCATATGGATGTAGTCTATATGATTTTGAGGTATATGAAGACCTCACCTGACACTAATCTTTTGTTTAGCAAAGGCACATCTCTTGTTGTTACAGCTTGTGCAGATGCAGACTACACAGGATGTCCCAAGGACAAGAAGTCAACTTCCGGATTTGCAGTAATCGTAGGGAATTCATTAGTATCATGGAAGAGGAAGAAACAAAGTTGTCTCCCGTTCGAGTGATGAATCAGAGTACAGAGCTATGGCACAAGACAGAACGGAGATGATATGAGTTAGACCAGTGGTGACTGACCTATCCATTGAGGTGCCTCTTCCTATGCACCTCCAATGCAACAACCAGGCAGCATTATTCATGACCAACAATCCAACCTTCCATGAGCGAACCAAGCATATCGAGGTTGACTGCCACTACACTCGACACATAATCCAGAAGGGACTTATTTCCACATCCCATGTCAGATTTAGTGAGCAGACGTGCTCACTAAGGCTCTAGCCAGAGGACCTTTTTAGAGATGTTACTCCAAGCAGAGCTTGATTGACATCTATGCTCCAGCCTGAGGGGGAGTGTTGAATAGTTTTATGTTATGTCATTATTTTACAGTTATTGATTTCTTCTGTCCATAGTATGTAATTTACCCATTAAGGTTTCTCTCTTCTATATAAGAGAATCCTTGGCCTCTATGAATAAACACAAGTATTCGTTTCCACACTGATGACACGATAGCATCAGATAGTTTCACATGCATGGATGGTGCACAAGAGGCAAACACATGCTTAGCAAGTAAGTACAAATAATCTTGGCAGCATAGACGAGAAACGAAGCAGAACTTGATTGACATATACGCTCCAGCCTGAGGGGGAGTGTTGAAGAGTTTTATGTTATGTCATTATTTTACGGTTATTGATTTCTTCTGCCCACAGTATGTAATTTACCCATTAAGGTTTCTCTCTTCTATATAAGAGAATCCTTGGCCTCTATGAATAAACAAGTAATCGTTTCCACACTAATGACACGATAGCATCAGATAGTTTCACATGCATGGATGGTGCACAAGAGGCAAACACATGCTTAGCAGTAAGTACAAATAATCTTGGCAGCATAGACGAGAAATGAATCATAGACGAGAAACGAATCAAGATGCACTTTTACATTGATAAACCAAAACACAAAAAACACAAGAAAACATTTCTTTCGGATGGTACATAAGTTTACGAAGATGTGGGGTTGTCATATTCGGGTATTTTATGCAGTCCAATTAAGTTAATTGAGATACCAAAACCATACAATTATCCAGTCCACATCATACTATTAAACAGGCAGGCAACGATCTATGTTCCTAAAATCTGACATTTCATATGCATGGATGGTGCACAAGAGGCAAACACGTGCTTGGCAGTAAGTACAAATAATATCGGCAGCATAGACGAGAAACGAATCAAGATGCACTTTTACATCGATATACCAAAAAAATAAAAACACAAGAAAACCTTTCCTTTTGGATGGTATGCAAGTTTACAAAGATGTGGGGTTGTCATCTTTGGCTGTTTTATGAAGTCCAATCAAGTTGATTGAGATACCACCATAAATTATCCAGTCCACCTCATACTATCAAACAGGGAGGTATCGATCTATGTTCCTAAAATCTGACGTTTAAATCTTTCAGCAAAAGGTATAACCACCTTCATATAACACTCACCTTAAATATATGAAAAGCAGACATCTGGATATTTTTGCTCGAATCCTACATACAAAAAGAAATCAACAAATAAATTATCAAATGTGAATTGCAGAACTACAATGAAAAACATGAGAATAGCGCAAGAGATTATGAGTAAAATGTAAATGACCATAAGATTTCAAAAGTCACTTATTCTCTTTCTAATCAAGAAAGTTCCAAAGATTTGGTCACTGGGATATCAATCCATGCAGGCAAACTAAGAGGAATAGGTGCCAACACAAACCAAAGTAGTGTGCATCTACTAGCATTCTCGTGATTGATAAAAGGAGAGACGGTTGGCATCTCCCCTCACGGGAACAGGAACAGACACTATTTATTTCAGTGGATCTTACCCAATTTCATAATCCCAACTAGAGAAAACCTGTGAATCGGTGATGGAGAGCACGAGAGGGTGGGAAAGAGGAGGTAATCGAGGAAGGAAGATGGGGAATGAGGAGTGTCAGAGAAATAATTTGTGAACGAAAGGAATGAATTTTATTCAAGGGATATGAGCATTTTTATAACGCGTGAACGCCGTGAAATGGTAGAATTACATAAAAGATCCCAAAAGATTACAGGACTCAATAAATAAAATAAAAGAAGATAATTAAATAATTTCAACATCCCCTCAAGTTGGAGCATATCTATTGATTATGTCCAACTTGGAAATCAATCATGATATATGTTTCTTCCGCAGGGCTTGGTTGAAAATATTTGCAAACTAAAGATGCTAGGAGATATGTAGAGTGGTAATCTACTCTCCTCGTACTGCAACTCAAATAAAATGGCAATCAACTTCAATGTGCTTAGTCCATTCATGGAATACAGGATTAGTGGCAATATATGTAACAGGCTTGCTGTCACAGTACAAAGGAATGGGAATAGTACCAGGAAGTCCAAGCTCCTGTAGAAAGGAGACTAGCCAGGTAATCTCACAAGTGGCCTAAGCCATCACCCGTATTCAGCCTCTGCACTTGTTCTAGAAACAATGATATGCTTCTTGCTCCTCCATGTAACAAGGTTCTCGCCGACAAACATGCATAACATGTGGTTATCGTCTGTCCTTAAGAGAACTAGCACAATCAACATCCGCATAGGCATTGATGTTAGTGCGATTGTTGGCCCAGAGAAAAGGCCTTTTCCTGGAGATTCTATCAGGTATTGAAGGATCAAGAGAACATCTTGCCAATGATTGTAGTGAATTCTATTCATGCACTGGTCGACCCTGCTCACAACATACAATATATATGGCCTAGTGACAGTAAGGTAAAGTGGTTTGCCCACTAAGCTTTAATACGGTATAGTATCCTCATACTCAAGATCAGTAAATGAGGAATGTTTCCGCAACTCCGTTGGGATGTCAGATGGTTTCCATCGAAGTAAGGCAACCATTGTAAGAATGTCCAGAAAATAATTCTTTTTATGATAGATGTAGTCCATCTGCAGTGCATATCACCTCAATGCCAAGGAAGTATCTGAGCTGACCAAGGTTCTCGGTGACAAACACCTTTTGGAGGAAGGCCTAGGTATCTAGAATGACTGCTTTATCATCACCAACAATCACCATGACATCAATATAAAACACAAGTATCACGATACCATAAGTCATCCATTTGACGAACACAAAGTAATCAGATGTTGTCCTATGAAAGCCAAGTGAATTGATCTCAGAAGTTTGTCAAACCAAGCGTGTGGGCTCTGTTTTAGGTCTTAAATGGCGTACATGGTCGCCTCCCATTATCTCCAAAGAAAGTGACATCAATAGATACGATGAATAGTGGGGCCATACGACTTGTACCCTTTTGGGTCTGAGAGTAGGCAAGAAACACACACTTGATTGCACAAGGAGATGATTTATCTAGAGTATGGAAGTTATGAAAAAAAACAGTGTAACCAAAGATTCTCAATAGAAGAGGAAAGGGTTCCTCATCATCATACAAAAATGAGAAATGAGTTACCCCATTAAGAATTGAAGAGGGAATCCTATTGATGAGGTAGGTGGCAGTAAGAACGGCATCCCCTAGTATGTCTTGGGAACCTTCATGCGAGTAAGCAAGATAGGGGAAATGTCTAGAAGGTAGCGAGGTTTCCTTTCTTCTAACCCTTCTGCTATAACATATACGGACATGAAGTTTGGTGAAGGCTGAGGAGTTCCCTGATAGCAAAGAATGAGATCAAATCTCGTTGAGTGAACTCAAGAGCATTATTAGTCCTGAAAGTATGAATACGAGTAGAGAAAGTTGTCTCAATAAGACGAAAGGACTTGACAATGTTGTTAATATATGATTGTTCCTTGATTAAATAGACCCAAGACGATATGTTGTATCATCTACGAAGACAGCAAAATATGTCACCGATTGTGATATGGACAAGATAGGATCCTCAAATATCACAATGGACTAAAGAGAAAGGTACTGATCAATATGGCTCAGTCCTAGGTGGGAAAGAAGTCCGATGATGTTTATCAAACTGGCAAGTTGCGCACTCAAAAAATTTAAAGAGGACAACTCGGGAAACATCTGGGAAAGAGCTCTAATAGAGGGGTGATCGAGTCGCAAATACCATAGGAACATATCAGTAAAAACAGAGACAACCCTGAAAAGGTCGAATCAATAGGGACATCAAGGTAATGAAGGTTGTTCTTCTCATGTCCTGCAACAAAATCTACATCATCCAATGTTCTGAAAATAGTAATAGAACTCATCAAAAATCACACAATAGTTCAATTCAATACATAGATTATGAACTGACGGTAGGTTCAGAGGAAAGTCGGGTGCATAATAAACGCCAGATAGCATGCGCTTAGAGAACTCCATAGTCCTAACTGTAGTAAAAGGAGAATGGGCACTGTTGGCTAGCTGAACCAACTTTACAGTGAAAGAGTGTTGAAAAGAGGTCAGAAGACTGCCTTCTACCGTCAAAAGAGTAGATGCATCATAATCAATGATCTAGGTTGATGCAGTGGCAGAATCATAGTTGGCTATAGTACAGATGTAGTGGCAGAATCAGAGCTGGCTACAGTACCTAATTTAGTCGTTAGATGCATAATAGAAGTAGTTTCATTGGAGTCGAGTTCTGTAGAAACTTCACCAAGTAGGTGATAGAAGCCCCCTGACTGTCAACGAACACCTTGAAGGCCCGAGCCCAAAGCATGTAATTATTTGTGCCATTGAGTTGGTAGAAGCTCCCATAAACCATCATAGAAGATGTAGTGTACAGGGGTTGGGTCTCGACAGTAGTCGTGACCATCATGATCAGATAACGAGTTCAAACAATAAATGTAACTCAAGTATGCATGAGATTAGGTGTTTTGGCCTGTCATGATATACAACAACATAGTGGGTTCCTGCGCCCGTAAGTTTTCCATGTATGTGTGCATGAGAAGGGTTGTGTCGGTTATTGGGTTCATGTGCACAAGGGATGTACACAAGGATTGCATTAATAGTGGGTTACTCCCGCACACAAGGGTAGTGGTGATGTCTAACACAATGGTTGCACACAATGTTGTGTATCTCCTGAGCACAAGCGCTACGCACAGAGGGCGATGGTTGCCGAATATTCTCCCCGACGCATGTATCGCTGATGGGTTCATTTTATGGTATAGATCTCGATGCTTGGGATCTCTCACAACATAAGCATGGTGATCAATCTCAAGCCTAACAGCAATAAGGCAATGGATTCTCAAAGCCCTAGTCTTTCACGATGGATCTCCTGGTATATGGGTATGATTTATCTCTTAGGGAATGTGCACAGGTTCGACGAATCTATTGTGATATGAGATGAACCCTCTAACGGAGAATCTCCTAATGGTGAATCTCTCGGGGTATGCGCGGTGGCCGATAATGAATCTTCCGAGGTATGCGTGAAAACTAATAACAATGAAGGTTATGACGTATGCACGATGACTTCTCTCACGAGTTTTGGGATACTCAATGGTTGATGGCATGTCTCGAGCGTAAGGAGGCCCACATAGACCGACGGTGGCGACGGAAGTCGGCGGCATGTTCGAGAAAGAGAAGAGGTTGGTGGGTAGTGGTAGAGTTTTTGGGTACAAGCCCCAGTCTAGGACCATTGTTCCGATACCATGTGGAGAAAGAATTTTGAATGAAAGGAATAAATTTTATAAATGGGGTACGGGGTATCTTAAAGCGTGAAAACTGTAAGACCTCAAGTATAGAAATCACAAATTCTATGCTTCGGACCTAATCAAGTGTCCAAATAAGATAAATAATCACTCTATGTTGTAGTACTCGTCGAGACCTTTCAAACAAACCCAGGAACATCAAAATCGAAGTCCGTACGAGGAAGTTACGAGGTTTAAGTCTTTCGGAACCGGATCCGAATTTGATTTGACTCGATCCTACAAATATAGGTGTGCCCAAGTGGTCTAGTTCACCAGACCTCTTGCCTTTGCTAGAGCTCTGCCCACTTCGCCGGAGTTCTGCCACCTGAGAGGTTTTCGGCAGCCAATCAAAAATCTGAGGGCACCGTCATGATGGCCTCGACGCATGGAATCGCATGGTGGCCGTAGAAATAAGCTAAACATCGTGGAACAGCCATTCCGGGCAAGGCAGCGTTGCGGGGGACAACCTCGAGGTACGGTTTTAACCCTCCGTTTGCTGACGAATTCACGATGTTTTTATAGCATTAGGATACATGGGTTAGGAGCTATCCATTGTAGGTAGTTTTATCGTGTTTCATTGAGGTTTTGGGCGCAACCGAGACCCTATCACATCACATTTTCGGATTTTCCGGCCAATCTATGGCTTGTATGCATGATCCGTATATATTCTTATTGTAGATGTTAGCAAGAACACAATGGTGTGTTCTTCGTCCGCGGAGCACCTCTTCTTCTGGTGCCCCAGGGTGTTGCAGGTGGCAGGGAGCTGGGGTGGATTGGTGCAACACGAGCGATCTCCCGATTTTCCGGATCTCGCTTCAGGCAAATAAGGGGAGGCCGGTGAAGGAGGTGCTTTATCCTATCGCCATTATGTGGGCGATTTGGCGGGGTAGGAATGATTTATTGTTCTCAGGCCAAAGGTTCTATCGGGAGAATGTGACGATTTTTGCTAAAAACCTGGTGGTGGATTGGGCGTTGTAAGGGCTTCGTGTTGGTGGATTGGGCGTTGTAAGGGTTGTTTTCTTTCACTTTCTTTTCTCCTTCTCCTATTGAATAAAATTTTTGGGCGTGCACCTACGAGTGTCTCCCCCTTGATTCTGGATTTCAAAAAAAAGAACACAATGGTGTGGTTGAATCATCGATCGAAGCGATTTCGCTATATGTTGCGGAAGCAGTTCTGACTACTACTGTCCAGGTATAATCAATTATACATTTTTATTGGTCGATCATGCATTAAGGTTAGTCGATCACTTTGCCCAAAAATATAGACTGTGGTTGGCTTTATGATTGATCAGCACTAATTGATCATTAATGTTGGATTATCGATCATTCGAGGGATTGTGGACACATTTGGACCTTAAAAATGATGAAATTTGATTCTGAAAATGATGTAGAGCAAATAGGACAATAATATATACGTTATGTCAGGAGTATGGAAATAAATTGATAATCAAGTGAAATGGGTATGTTTTAATCTCTATTTGGAAATAAAGGATGCTAATGGATTCGGTGAGATCTGGTGAGGATGAGCTTGAGCATCATACCTACATCTTCAAATCTGAGTTTCGACTCTTGGGAGAAACGGTTGAAGTTCTAGGTTTAGTTTCGATTTCAAATGCCACGGTGTCCGACTTTCAGTGGCGTGAGGGTATCTTGGAGTAGCGTCGCCAAGGGAATGGTATGCACCCTTAGGGCCCCAGGAAGAAGCTTAGTTGGTCACGGTCCCGACAAGTCGTTAGTTAAGGGACATACTGCTTCGCACACGGACGTGCCCTTTTTGCCCAGTGAACAGACTCGATTTTCAGATGTATAGTACCAAGTGGTTATGCTTGGTTATCTGTGCTTCGCTTCTTTCACTTGAGGTTGGTACTTGGGTACTGGTTGGTGCAGGACACATTGATTAGTATCTAAGTGTTAGTCTTAAGAAGGGAGTTCCGAGAGGTATGGGTTTATCTGAAGGAGAAGGTTCATGATGGTTTCAAGACTAGACTTACAGGGGTCGGTTAAAGACTAGTGGTGAGGGTTGGCACACAAAAGTGTAGGGATTGGTTTAGCACACAGAAAAGTATGGGATTTCATGAATTGCATCAAGGCTAGTATCACAAGGATAAGAATAGGGGCAGGGATCAAGGATCTAGGTATCCTGGTCAGTTTTAGTATGGTATGGGTTTACATGGTTGCATGCTTTTGTACACTTTCCAGCCTTTAGAAGTTTTTTCTTGGTTAGTGGTTTTAGCACCGTACTAGACAACTTAACTCGTAACATACCTACTTCTGTGAACCTGGCAAGTCCTTAGTAGCACCTGTAGCGATGAGTGGCTTGTTGGTTCTTCCGTTGCTAATGGATACGTTTATTTTTGCTATGTAAACATTTTGTAGTTTTTGCTACCGTCCTTACTTGTATCCTTTTGAGAGATGTATATCATGTGTATGGACAGTACAATGATACATGTATGTGGCTTTTTGTGAGCATAGTTACTAGTTGAATGTACTTGTAAAAGGAAAAGGCTTAATATACTTTCTATTGTCTCTTTATGATATGCTTCTATTGTGGTTTTGTACCTCGAATGTTGGATTGCATTACTGTTAAGATATTTATGTTATTTTATCATTTTCGTATATTGTTTATTTCTATTGTCCTGTTTATGTAATTTACCCTCAGAGCTTTTCTCCTATATAAGAGAGCTCTAGGGTTAGATGGAATGCAACTTTCTATTTTTTTCCCTTCAACATGGTATCAGAGCGACGGTCCTAGACCGAAGCCTGTGCCATAGAATCATGTCTCCACCAAAAACCCTAAACCTCTCGAGCTCGCCGCCGTCGCCAAGCCCCTAGCCTCGGGCACGCCACCGCTGTCTAGTCCCGAGCTTGACGCCTAGCCCCGGGCTCGTCGTCGCCGCCCAGCCCTTGCGGGCTTCACACATGTTCACGTGCGGCTGTCTCCAGCCGCCTCCAGCCGACGTCGTCTGCGCGGCTTCACGCGTGTTCACGCGCGGCTGCCTTCTCCAGCCTCAAGTGTCTGTTGTCCTCGTGTATTGGGCAGTTCACCACCACGTGTAGCCGTCCTGCAGATCTTTGGGTACCTAGGGTGTAATGTGAAGCCCTAGAAACATCCTAACTACCCAAAGGACTCTTCAAAAGAATGGAAGAGGTTGTGGGATGAGTCTACACCCATAACCATTTTCCTGTATGTCAGTGTAAACGATGGTATCTCTTGTTTCTAGCCAGTCTTGAAGATAGTTGTCATCATGTACGACAACAAAATGGAAATTCCATCCCTGGGTACCTTCAAAGGTCCAGCATCCATTGTCAAAATGGATGGAACCAACTATGAACTATGGGCCATGCAGTTCATGAGTTTGATGCAGTGTAATGGCAAGAAGCACATCCTCACAGTAGAGGAGCCATGTGACAAGACTGGGACGAATGCCTCATGGGAGGCGGATGATGCGTATGCTCGCGTATGGCTATCTGGGATTGTATCCATAGAGATAGCTAATGATATTTTGAGTCAGCCTACTACAAAGTCTATGTGGGACATTCTTGCCGCGACATACTCTCCGGCAAAGAATGAGTCGAAGATACTCCAGCTCCAGCATGATATCTTCATATCGAAGCAGAATGATCGCCCCCTTCACACCCTCTATACTTCTTTGAGGGGTATGTTTGAGAAGTTACATGGCTACATACCCTTGATTGCTACACCAGAGCAACTCAAGGCATACAGAAATTCTGTGATGACTGGAGTGTTTCTAGCTGCCATGTGCAGCTCGTGCCCAGATTCTTACCGATGCTACCATACCTCCAATGGAGGAGGCGTATCGTAGACAGAGTAGACTATCTTCTAGTAGTCTTCTACAGTTCCAGACTTCTTCAGCTATGGCGGCATCACGTGGTAGAGGCAGTCATACACCATATCGTGGCAGAGGAAGTTCCAACTGCGGCAGAGGAGGGGGTGTTCAACCTCGTCAGCCATGCACCTACTGCCATAGGACAGGCCATTCTGAGGAAACCTGCTACTCTAAGCACGGGTTTCCTGCTTCAGCCAGAGTTGCAGAGCAGACACAACAGGCTGGGAGTCCATCACATGCATCTGATCAGAAGTTTGACGAGCTTGTAGCACGACCGAGAGAGATCATGCTTGGCACATCTGGATCTACTAGTTCTCCTTCAGGATCCTCAGAGGTTGCTGCCTCAGCATATGCGTCTACATCAGGTATAGACTATGCTTTTACTAGTTTCTACAGGGCAGACTTATCAGAGTGGATCATGGATTCTGGTGCACCCATCATCTCTATGGTGACAGAGGTTATTTTAGTGTTTTTCGTCCTGCCCAGCCTGGAGAATCAGTTGTGATAGCAGATGGTACACATTCCCCCATCACTGGTCAGGGGGGAGGTGCAATTGACTTCCACATTGAGGCTTCCTAATGTTCTCTATGCTCTTGAGTTATCTATGAATTTATTATCAATTAGTCAAATCACCATAGATTTACATTGTCATGCAATATTGATCCATCTGCTCTTGTTTTTAGGACATACTCACAGGCAGAGTGATTGGAACTGGTCGTGAGCAGGGGGGCCTTTACAAACTAGTGCAGTCTCCGTATGCTGGCGTCTCCTCTTCTCTACGCACTGGATCTGTTTCTCCGTATATGTGGCATCTGCGATTTGCTCATCTTCCTCTGTAAAAGCTTATTCATGTTCTTCCACGGATTTCTCCTCGCTCCACTTTTCAGTGCAAGGCTTGCTAGCTTGGGAAGCATCATCGGTCCTCGTTCCAGAGTCGTCAGGGTCCGAGTAGTCATAGTCTGTTTGAGTTACTTCATTTCGATATTTGGGGTCGTAGTCGTGTCCCAGATAGTCAGGGGCACAGATTTTATCTTGTTGCAATTGATGAGTTTTCTAGGTTGTCTTGGGTTTTCCTTCTTAAAAATAAGTCTGATGCTAGTCATGTTATTCAGTCTTTTAATAATCAAATAAAGAAGATTTTTCCTGCCAAAGTCAAGTACATACGTTCCGATAATACACTAGAATTTTGCAGTACTCAGCTCTCTCAATTTCTTAGGTCACATGGTATTATGCTTCAAACATCATGTGCATATACCTCCCAACAGAATGGGGTGGCTGAAAGGAAACATCGTCATCTTTTGGATGTTACCAGAACCCTTTTGATTCAGAGTCGTGCTCCTCATTTCTATTGGGGAGATGCGGTTTTAACTGCTTGTTATTTGGTAAATCGTATGCCTTCTTCGGTGTTAGGGGAGAAGATCCCGTTCTTGATTGCGTTTCCCGAGATGGATCTTTTCTCGTTTACACCTCGTGACTTTAGTTCGATAGCATTTGTTCATCAACTCTCTGAGCTGTCAAATGTGTGTTTGTTGGATATTCCAAAACCCAAAAGGGATATCGTTGTTTTGACCCTGTTCGACGAAGGTACTATGTCAGTGCTGATGTCACCTTCTTTGAGTCCATTATGTATTTTTCTCCCACAGGTGACAGGCTTACTCCTACAAAGGATGGAGAAGAGTTCTATATGCCTCCACCTCCATCATTAACATGTTCTATTCCACCTCCGTCATTATCGCCACCTCCACCCCCACCTCCACCGCCACCACCACCATCTCCTATTTGCTTTCCACAGGTCTATCAGCGAAGGCCCTCTGCTCATGTGCCTCCTCCATCATCCAGCACGCCCAAGGTATGTACTGAGCATTTGAGTTCTTCTAATGGCATGGGTGATTGCATGTAAGACTGAGGTACAGGGTGCAAATACCGTCTCTACTACTTCTACTGCGGATCTGGATATGCCTATTGCACTTCAACGACAGGAGCACGCACTATGCACCCTATTGGTTCTCATGTTTTCTTGAACGCCTTTCCAAGGATATTCAGCACTTTGTTGTGAGGTTGTCTGCCATAGAAATACCATGATCAAATCAGGAAGGACTGCAGAGCAGTCAGTGGCGTCTGGCTATGGAGGAGGAGATGGCGGGTTACAGTCACAAGGAACGTGGAATGTGGTCCATGCACCACGAGGTGCGCCTGTTGTTGGCAGCAAGTGGGTATTTATTGTGAAGCATTGGTAAGATGAAACTGTTGATAGATACAAGGCCAGACTGGTTGCTCGTGGGTTCACCCAGACTTATGGAGTGGTCTATCAGGAAACTTTTTCTCCTGTAGCGTGTCACTCTACCTTGCGGATTCTGTGTTGTGGTGGTGGTACGTGATTGGCCACTTTTCAATTGGACGTAAAGAATGCCTTCTTGTATGGTGATCTGCAGGAAGAGGTTTACATGAAGCAGCCATCTGGGTTTGCTGTTGAGAGGGAGTCCAGTATGGTGTACCGTCTTCATAAGGCTATATATAAGCAGAGTCCGAGGGCTTGGTTTCAGATAACGCCCTAAATGTCAATTCAGTTACCATTTCGGTGACTGACCGAAACAGAATTTTGATGGAATTTCGGTCGAAATTCGACCGAAATTTCGATCATTTCGGTCACCTCATATTTCGGTCATTTCGACCATTTCGAACGAATTTCGATTTCGACAGATTATCGATATTCGACAGAAATTCGACTGAATTTCACTGAAATTTGAGGCCATGGTTTTAGAAGACAGAAGGGGTTTGTCAGATCTACTACAGATCATACTCTCTTTGTAAAGAGACACCAGAGAGGTATTGTAGTCATCTTGGTTTATGTTGATGACATTGTTATCACTGGCAACGATGAATAGGGCATTCAAGCAGCTAAGGATTTCCTTGGACAGCAGTTTGTTACCGAGGACCTTGGCACGCTTCGTTACTTCCTTGGCCTGGAGTATGCACGAAATCAGCAGGGTATGGTTATGACAGAAAGGAAGAAAGATACTGATCTTCTATCCAGATAGGCATGACAGGATGTAGAACAGCTACTACCCAGATAAATCCTAATGCGAAGCTCCAGATGACGGATCTAAAGAGGTGGATAAGAGACGGTAAAGGGAGCTGGTAGGAAAATCGTTGTATGTTACTATTACCACACATGTTATATCTTTCGATGTGAGTAGAGTAAGCCAGTTCATGGAGCATCCCAGGCAGCGCACATGGATGCAGTATTCATGATTCTGAGATATCTGAAGTCATCTCCAGGTGCAGGTCTTCTGTTTAGAAGAGATATGTCTCTCTCAGTAACAGGGTGTGCTGATGCAGATTATGATGGGTGTCCTAAGGACAAGAAGTCTACTTCAAGCTTCATTGTGTTTGTTGGAAGCTTATTAGTCCCATGGAAAAGTAAGAAACAAATTGTTGTTGCTCGATCCAGTGCGGAATCCGAATATAGGGCAATGGCCCAAGGTAGTACAGAGATGATGTGCTCAAATCTATCTTGACCGATTTAACGATTAAAGTACCTCTTCCTATGCATCTTAAGTGTGATAATCAGGCAGCTTTATTTATAGCTAATAATCCAGCCATTCCATGAAAGGACAAAGCATATTGAGGTGGATTGCCACTATACTCGTGATTTGATCCAAAAGGGGTTTAATTCAACATCTTATGTAGCTTCAGGAGATCAGATTACAGACATGTTTACTAAGGCCATGGCTAGATGACCTTTTCATCACTGTTGTTACAAGCTGAGCATGATAGATATATATGCTCCAGCTTGAGGGGGGTGATAAGATATTTATGTTATTTCATCATTTTCGTATATTGTTTATTTCTATTGTCATGTTTATGTAATTTACCCTCAGATCTTTTCTCCTATATAAGAGAGCTCTAGGGTTAGATGGAATGCAACTTTTCTTTTTTCCCCTTCAACAATATTCGTAGACTGGAATGCCGAGTATTCGGGTCCTAAGGTTGTCACAATTTCGTATCAGGGCAGTTATACTCACATTCCATTCCACGTATGTAATTCCTAAGTGGTATTCGAAGTACATGGTGTTCGAGAGCCTTTTGACCTGACACGAATAGCATAAAAACAGTACTATGCATGTCTACATATCTCTCGTAATTAAATACAAGTACTAATGTTATGATTCTTTATGCAGAACCATGTCGCCTCACGTGGATACTAACATGGCAAAGCAGTTGGCATTCCTTGTCAATTCCATGTAGGACATGCAGCATCGCCAGGAAGTGATTGAGCAGAGGCTGCAACAGCAGGATGACTCGTCCTATCGCCCTTCCCGGAGGAGGAGAACAGTGTAGAAAGGCCAATCTCATTGGAGCCAAAGTCGTTTGGAGATAGAGATGCACTACATATGCATCAGACCATATACATCGCATACCAGTGATCACATGTGTTGTTATTCTTTGGTACCGACACAGTAGAGAGGCAGAGCTTTGAATCAAGCATGTGTCCAAAGTGTTGGGGATGATTTATGCATCAGTGGAGGAGTGGATTACATTTGCTGAATTCTCTTTGGCTAGATATGCAGAGAGAAGGTGGCAGGTTATCCATGAGCATCTAACAGAGCCCATTAATTGGGATCGCTTTTTCATGGAGTTTTGTAGTGAGTTTTATCCCAAGCATTGTGTAGAGGAGCAGAGGTGACAGATTATTGAGCTGACACAGGGGTCGATGACACCTCAGGAGTACATGATACAATATATAGAGTTGTCATGCCTTTCTCCAACCACTACAGCCCATCTACGGGAGAACTTGCAGAAGTTCATCCGCAGCATGCGCAGGACGTACAGGGCAAGATCTACCTTGGATCTTACCTCCATTAAGGAGGTGATAGCCAAGGGGTTTAAAAAAGCGTGAGGCGGTCCGAGGCGTTTCCTCTGAAATTGAGGCGAGGCGTAAGCCTCGAGGCGGTCGAGGCGTAAGCCTCAATTTTTTTGGAAAAAAATTAAAATTAAAGCAAAATACATTTAAAAAGTATATAATACTATTACATTTTGCCAAAAATACATTCAGGAATAATTTAAAACTAGTAAAAGATACAATACATAAGCGATGAAGGCATTGAAGTTCAAAAAAACTAATACTAAACCACTAATATACATAATATCAAGTTCCAATTCCAACTTCAATGACTATATATGAGTATTAAACTAAAGTCTATACTTAATACTAAAGTACAATAGAAACCATAATCTTTAGTGCGAATAAAAAAATATTAATATGCCTTGAATTCCAATCAATTGTCTTGTTGGACGTAGTTGGAGAACCATAATCTTTATTTGTATTCAGCTAGTCACAATAAAATGTAATAATTATTTTACTTCAGTCTTCACGTGTTTATTTTTCAACATTACTTCATATATCATATATGTGATAACTATTCTAAGTTCACAACTTATACAACCAAACAACAACATCAAGTTGCAAACTTGCAACTAATATAAAATTCTATTACAATTCAAACAAAAATATGTGTAATAGAACTAGTATGTGTAGATGTATGATAAATTGAATATGATGTATACAAGATCATGTAACTTCGCTTGTTTCAAGCTATCTCTTCTCTTTGAATGGAGCTATATATATATAGAAATATGCAAGGTTCAACATGGAAACAAAAATACAAAAATAAAAAATATAATGCTAATAAAAATTGGGTTATGTGTAATAAAAATGTAAGAAAGCCTCATGACTCGAGGCTTACGCCTCCGCCTCGCCTCAAGCGCCTCACGCCTCGAGCGCCTCAGGCGAGGCTGAGGCGTACGCCCCTAAGTCTGTACCTGAGGCGTGCGCCACGGGGCGTTTTAGGCCCGCCTCGCCTTGAGGTGTATGCCTTTGCGCCTCGAGGCGCCGCCTTTTAAAACCATGGTGATAGCCAAGGTGATGAGATAGGAGGCTACGAAGAGCCGAGCACCAAGAAGACAAGCACAATTACCACTTTTGCTACATAGGTGAGAGGTATGTCGTGACTTCTCCAGTTCCCATCGAGAGCGTAGTTACAAACCCACTCCAATGACGGAACTCGCTGGTGGATCTTCTTTTTCTCCCATCTTGGGACAGGCATTAGCCAATCGTCGTGCATGATCTTCTCACTCCCTGACACTTCTACGGAGACGCAGATTGTAGGGAGGTAACTTGGTTTCAAGTGGCACACATTCTCATCTCAACCAAACAAGGCTCGTTAGACAGTTGGGATACTTCAAGGCCAAGTGTCTAACCCATACTAGTAGTTCAGGTAACCAGCAGCAGATGAGAGATCGGCAAGACCATCCGAACAGCCCCAAGGATTGGGTTTCCATCATGGAGATCGGGATTCATAGAGCACTCCACGGCAAACATTCAGCGACGCAGGATCCAGTACACCACCCCCACGCGGTCAGCTGAATGCAGTGACACAGGAGAAGGCACATTCCTCCGGATCAATCGTCTGAGGTATTATCTCAATACTAGGAACACATTTACATGTATTATTTGATTCGGGGCCTACACATTCTTTTCTTACATGTCGTATGGTGCCTACTTTGGGCAAGTCTGTGATGAGTTTACATACCACGTACTACACCAAGGGCCCAGGGGGCCAGTTGCTCATTATCCATCAAGCAGTCGAGGATGTAACTGTACAGATCGATGAGTACGAGATACCTGCATTCCTACTGTTGATACAGTTAGAGGTCTTCGACATCATCTTAGGCATGGACTGGCTTGAGAAGCACCATGCATGCCCAGATTGCTTTGAGAAGACGGTAGGAGTACCGACCTTCTAGTTTAATGGATATACAACAAGTACAGGGGTTGAGTACATATCTGCTATGAGAGCGCAGGAGTACCTCAGACAGGGATGTATGGGATATCTTGCATACAGTGTTGACGCATCCACTCAGAACAGGATGATCGAGGATGTTTGGGTAGTACGTGAGTTTCCTGATGTGCTCCCAAATGATATACCTGGACTACCACCAGCGAGAGAGATAGAGTTCGAGATCACATTGTTACGAGATACACAACATATCTCCATCCCTCCATGCAAGATGGCACCCGCCGAACTAAGAGACTCAAGGTACAGTTGCAAGAGTTGTTAGAGAAGGGATTCATCCTAATACCTCACCAAGGGGAGCACCAGTTTTCTTCGTCGAGGGGTCCATGAGACTTTGCATTGATTGCATGCAGCTGAACAAGCAGATGGTCAAGAACTGTTATCCTCGTTCATGGAAAGATGATCTTTTTGATCAGTTGCGGAGAAATGATGTTCTTGAAGATCAATCTACGATCCGAACATCACCAATTAAGGATCAGAGACTCAGATGTGATGAAGTCCACATTTCATACAAGATATAGTCAATATGAGTTCGTGGTGATACCACTTAGATTCACGAATGCACCTATCGCATTTAAGGATTTGATGAACATAGTCTTCCATCCTTACTTGGATAGGCTCATGATTGTGTTCATTGATGATGTTATAGTCTATTCTTATGATAAGCACGAGCACAAGTCACATCTTCACACTGTGCTTGAGACACTCCGAGAGCATTATTATATGAGAAATAAAGCAAGTGTGAGTTCTGCCTTTCTGAGATGGCATTTCTAGGCCATGTGCCTTCAAAGGCAAGGAAGGCAGTTGACCCTTCCAAGATAGATGCCATTTTATCTTGGGAGCAGCCCAAGACGGTTACAAGATTTGCAATTTCCTTGGCCTAGCATGGTATTACAGACGATTCGTCAGAGAATTCTCTCAGTTGGCATTACCCCCCACACAGCCGATGCAGAAAGATGTGCCATTTGTCTGGAGCGACAAATGTAAGCCGAGCTTTCGTACGCTCAAGGAGCGGTTGACTACTGATCATTCTTACTCTCCCTTCCAGTACTTTAGATTCCACGATTTATATCGATGCTTCCAAGGAAGATTTAAGTGTTGATTGATGTTGTGAGGGAAGGTCATAGTTTATACATCTCGACAGTTGAAGAGCCACAAGTGTAACTACCCCACCTGTGACTTGGACTTGACGGTTGTAGTTATCGCACTGAAGATAGGGCGCCACTATCTATATGGGGTGACATTCAAGATATTCACAGATCAAAAGAGACTCAAGTACATCTTTGACCAGCGAGAGATGAACATGAGGCAGAGACGATAGTTGGAGCTACTGAAGGACTATAATTGCACTATCTCTTACCATCCTAATAAGGGAAATGTGGTGGCAGATGCTTTGAGTAAGCACGCACACACGATAGATCAGCGGCTTGGTTACAGACTTGGGATGTCATCAGTACACTTAGTGAGTGGCATCCATTTGAGAGCATGCCCGACATAGTGACTGTACTGACAAAATACAATACCTTATAGGATAGGATTGTCCGGGGATAGCAGGCAGATCAGAAGTTACTGGACTTATATCATCGTTGCCTAAAGGGCGAGTTCAACAGTGTACGAGTCAGAGAGTCCATTATGTGGAAGGGAGACCGTGTTTGTGTTCCTGACGACGAGAACTAAGGAAAGACATCTTGGATGAGGCGCACAGATCGAGACTTTCCATTCATCCACGTAGCAACACGATGTACAGGGACCTTCGCCAACATTTCTGGTGGGAGAGAATAAAGAGAGATCTAGCAGAGCATGTAAGTCGGTGTCTTACCAGTTAGATGGTGAAGGTAGAGTACCAGAGACCACCTAGTTTACTACAGCCTCTTCCCATTCTGGTGTGGAAATGGGAGAGCATCTCTATGGATTTTGTCATGTCATTGTCGCGCACCCTAGGCGGGCATGACGTGATTTAGGTACTTGTTAACCGGTTGACCAACTCCGCATTTTGTTATGTCAACATGACATTTACTCTAGTTGAGCTAGCCAAATTAGACATTCATCATGTCATCCGATTGCACAGGATACCCAAAGGGGGTATCTGACAAAGATTCATGATTTCCTCCACATTATTGGGGAGCGTTCACGAGAGGATTGCGAAGAGAGATGCATCTTAGTTCAACTTACCATCCACAGACAAACAGGCTGTCTGAGAGGACTATTCGGACAATAGAGGATTTGTTGCGGGCATGTGTTATTGATTGGAATAAATCCTGGAAGAATGGCCCTCACCTTGTTGAGTCCGTGTACAACAATAGCGATCACGGCAGTATCGGTATGGCACCTTTTGAGGCATTGCATTGGAGGAGATGTACCACCTCCTTGTGTAAGCAACAGGTGGGTGACAATGCCTTATACACTCTGTAGATCATTGAGGAAACATTTAGAGCGGTAAACTACTAGGAAGAGATTGTTGATAGCTCAGAGTTATCAGAAGAGCTACGTCGACCAGAGGCGTAGAGATCTTGAGTTTCAGGTATAGTAGTTTCTATACATAAATTAAGCATAATTTATAACCAACTCTATATACCTAAGCCACCAGACAAGTTTTCGACGGTCGATGGAAGATCCGAGGGAGCTATCGCGAAGGCCTCCGCGCGTGGAGATGCGTGGTGGGTGTAGAAATATACTAAATATTGCGGAACAACCATTTTGAGTGAAGGATGTTGCGGGTGATGACCCCGATGTACGATTTTTAACCCTTCATTTGTTGTCAGATTCACGATGGTTTTCTACCGTTGGGAAAAGGGGGTTATGGCTTATCCATAGTCGGTGTTTTTGTCGTGTTGCGTCACAGTTTTTGGCACAACAGATACCTTATTGCATCATGTTTTTCATTTTTTCCGAATAATCTGTGTCCTGCATGCGTGATACATGTATATTCTTGTTATAGATGTTAGCAAGAATAGAATGGTGTGGTCGATTCATCGATTGGAACAATTTCGATGGATATCGTCGAGCGGTTCCAACTACTATCCAGGGATTATCGATTATACATTTTTGTTAGTCGATCATCATGCATGATCGATCATGCCCACTGTTGTAAAAGTCAGTTGAGTAGGCTGACTAGTCGAGTTGGGGGGGGAGGGTAGCCGACTCAACTAGGCCTAGTCGACCATTAGTCGGTCAACCAAACCAATCGAGCTGACTACTAGGCCTAATCGGCCGACTTTTACATATAGCGTTTTTTTTTTGCTTTTTTAAAAGCAAACTTATTCTAATATGCTTAATGTGATATATAAAATTAATTACTTCTTTTGTTTCATTATGATAGTAAAAAAATGTACAAATATGCGAATATATAAGAATATATATATATATAATGATTTATATATTTAAGGAAATTAAAAAATTCGAAACCGACTGATGGCCGACTAAATCCGATTAGTCGTCTGAATGTCGATTAATCCTTATTCAATGACCCCACTGGCTAATTACCAACTGTCGGTTTTTGCAAACTTGATCATGCCTTAAGGTTGATTGATCATTTGATCCAAAATGATAGATCATGGTTGGCTTTATGATCGATTGGTACTGATCGATCATTAAAGTTAGATGATCGAGCATTCTAGAACTGTGGAGTCATTTGGACCTTAAAATTGATGAAATTTGATTCTAAAAATGATGTATATCATATAGGACGTTAATATATAAGTTAAATATCCGGATTACAGAAATAAATTGATAATTGTTAGAGTAGTATGCAATACTCTGATGTGTTATTCCATAGAGCCCTCGGGTCTCTTATATAGAGAGAAAACCCTTGGGTAAATTACAGAGTCTTACACTATATAAATAGAAAATACGAAACAGTAAACAGTGCAACGCAACATATATAAGTCTCTACACTCCCCTTCAAGATGGAGCATAGATATCTATCATGCTCAGCTTGGAAGAACATCTCTGGAAAGGTCCTCTGAGCAATGGCTTGGTGAATATGTCGGCAGTCTGGTCCTCTGAACTGGCATGAGAAGTGGAGATGAAGCCCTTCTGAATCATGTCTCTAGTATAATGACAATCTACCTCGATGTGCTTTGTTCGCTCATGAAACGCTGGATTATTGGCAATAAACAAAGCTGCCTGATTGTCACATTGGAGATTCATAGGCAAGGGGACATCTACATTCAAATCTTCTAAGACTGCTCTAACCCACATCATTTCTGCACTTGCTTGTGCCATGGCTCTGTACTCGGATTCAGCACTGGATCTAGCCACAACAGTCTGTTTCTTGCTTTTCCAAGAAACTAAAGAGCTTCCTATAAAGATAGCAAATCCAGAAGTAGATTTACGATCCCTTGGACATCCTGCATAATCTGCATCTGCACAAGCTGAAATAGACAGATCTGTATCTCTCCTAAATAGCAACCCTGTGCCTGGGGAAGACTTCAGATATCTCAATATCATATACAAGGCATCCATATGGACTTGCCTCGGCTGCTCCACAAATTGACTCACCCTGTTTACTGCAAATGCAATATCTGGTCGAGTTATGGTAATATATAGGAGCTTACCCACCATCTCTCTGTACCTTCTTTTGTCCACCTCCTCGGTATCATCGTCGTACAGCTTCATGCTTGGGTCCATAGGTGTACTTGAAGGTCTACATCCCGTCATTCCTGTTTCAACTAGCAAGTCTGTTACATATTTTCTTTGAGTCATCACCATTCCTTGTGCATTTCTTGCAAACTCTATCCCCAGAAAATATCGTATCTTGCCCAGATCCTTCGTAATGAACTGGTTTCCCAACAGGGACTTGGTTATCTCAATCCCCTGAGCATCATCTCCTGTAACCAAGATGTTATCAACATATATCATAACCACAACTGTACCTCTAGGGGTCTTCTGGACGAACAGTGAATGGTCCGCATTTGATCTCCTGAACCCCTGTTGTTCAATTAGCTGAGAAAGCTTCTGGAACCATGCTCGGGGACTCTGTTTGAGGCCATAGATAGCCTTATGAAGTCTGCACACCATCTGAGTCTCCCCCTCAGCAGCAAACCCTGGTGGCTGCTGCATGTAGACTTCCTCCTGTAGGTCACCATACAAGAAAGCATTCTTGACGTCAAGTTGAAAAATAGTCCAATTACGTACCACAGCAACAGATAGGAGGATGCGAAGAGTGGAGTGTCTAGCCACTGGTGAAAAAGTATCCAAGTAATCTACCCCATACGTCTGGGTAAATCCCCGTGCTACAAGTCTTGCCTTGTATCTATCAAGACAACCATCCACATGATATTTCACCGTAAAAATCCACTTGCAACTCACCACAGAGGCACCTGGAGGAATGGGGACAAGAGAGCAAGTCCCTCGAGACTGCAGAGCACGCATCTCCTCTTCCATGGCTAGACGCCAGCAATCAATCTTCATGGCATCTTGATAGGTCCGTGGAATCTCAACAGACGAGACAGCAGCTATAAACTTCTGGAAGTCCCCATTAAGACGATGAAATGAGACTTGAGAGGCAAGAGGATATGAAGCACATTGTCTTCGCTGCTTCCTGTGAGCAATGGGCCGATCCAGATCATCCATCATTGTGTCGACCGGTTGATCCTCTTCCTGGAGTAAAGGCTCCTGCACTGGTGCATTGTCTAACCCATCATTAGTGATAACATCAGAACATACCTGAGGCGTGTTGGATGGTTGACATGTAGCTTGAGCAGGGCATGTACGCCTTGTATAGACCTTAGGAAAAGGTTCAATTGGAGGTGGTGGAGGTGGTGGTGGTGGTGGTGGAGTAGAAGATTGACCCAGGCTTGGAGGTGGAGGCACATAGACACTAGAATCTGTGGATGTGGAGGAGACCAATCTGTCACCTGCAGGGGAGAAGTACATGACGGGTTCGAAAAATGTAACATCAGCGCTCACATAGTACTTGTCATGAACGGGGTCATAGCAACGGTATCATTTCTGTGTCCTGGAGTAGCCCACAAAAACACACTTGATAGCCCTTGGAGATAGCTTATCAAGTCCTGGAGACAAGCGGTGGACAAACGCAACAGTGCCAAAGACCCGAGGCGTAAGAGTAAACAAATCTTTGTCAGGAAAGAGAACCGAGATAGGAGACCTTTCCCCAAGAATAGTTGTAGGCACATGTTGTTTGGTGGATAATGCCTTTTGAAGAAAGAAAACTAGCAAGAGAACGAGTGCAGAACTCCAATGCATTGTCAGTACGCACATACTTAACAGTAGACGAAAAAACATTTTGAACTTCATTTATAAGATTTTGAATAACACTTCCTGCTTCGAATTTATTTAGAGGAAGGAGAAGTATGCAATAACACTTGCTCTGATACCATGTTAGAGTAGTATGCAATACTCTGATGTGTTATTCCATAGAGCCCTCGGGTCTCTTATATAGAGAGAAAACCCTTGGGTAAATTACAGAGTCTTACACTATATAAATAGAAAATACGAAACAGTAAACAGTGCAACGCAACATATATAAGTCTCTACAATAATCAAATGAAATCAAATGAAACAGGTCTGGTTTTTTAAAATAAAAGATGTTAATGGATTTGGCAAGGTCTGGTGAGGATGAGCTTGAGCATCATAGGTACACCTTCAAATTTGAGTTTCGACTCTTAGGACCAATAGTCGAGCTTCCCATTGTAGTTTTGATTTCATGACACAGTATCCGACTGTTAGTGGCATGAGAGTAACTTGGCAAGCACCCTTGAGACATCAGGTAGAAGCTTAGTTGACTGTGATCTCGACGGGTCGCTAATCGGGGGACATAATACTTGGCGCGCCGGTGTGCTCATTTTGCCCAGTGTACAAACTCAATTTTCAGATGTCCGGTGCCAAGTAGTTATACTTGGTTGTCTGTATTTCGCATCTTTCGTATAAGGTTGTTACTTAGGTACTAGTAGGTGTAGGTTACATTGATTAGTATCTAAGGCTTCGTTTGGTTGCTGGGTTGGGGTGGGTAGGGGTAACCTGATTGAAATAGTAGCTGTTTGGGATGGTTATGAGGGTTGAAGAGGGTTGGAATAAAGAATGTGATGTGATGTCACTATGGTTTGTAATAGAATTCAATT
This sequence comes from Ottelia alismoides, assembly GCA_037367405.1. Classification (NCBI taxonomy): domain Eukaryota; kingdom Viridiplantae; phylum Streptophyta; class Magnoliopsida; order Alismatales; family Hydrocharitaceae; genus Ottelia; species Ottelia alismoides. The sequence continues at coordinate 175,210 of JAZKJV010000627.1, forward strand.
CCATGAAAAGAGGGGGGCAAACTGGATTACCCCAAACCAGCCCGGGGTAACCCGGTAACCAAACGAAGCCTAAGTGTTAGTCTTAAACAGGGAGTTCCGAGAATTATGGGTTTATCTGAAGGAGAAGGTTCAGGATGGTTTCAAGACAAGACTTCCAAGAGTCGGATACGGACCGATAGTGAGGGTTGACACATGGTAAAGTGTGGGGTTTGACTTGGCACATAGTAAAGTGTAGGGATTGATTTATGTGGAGATGAAGGAATGAATTACATTGTTAATAGGAGAGAAACATGTTGGGCACATTGCATAAAGAAGACAAAGAAAATAGAAATTATATAAACACTATAAAAGATAACTAATATCTCAACACTCCCCCTCAAGCTGGAGCGTAGATATCAATCAAGCTCAGCTTGGAGCAGCATCTCTGGTAAGGCCCTTTGGCTAAGGCCTTAGTAAGTGCATATGTTGCCCGGTATCAAGAGCTGACATGAGTAGTGGCGATGAGACGCTTATGTATCATGTCAAAAGTGTAGTGGCAATCCACCTCCATGTGCTTGGTAAGGTTGCAGAAATCGGTAGTTGGTACTCGATCGGTGGGGTCATTGACTAGGGATTAACCGGCAGTCGGACAACTAATTGGATTTAGTCGTTCACTAGTCAGTTTTTAAATTTCTTTAATGATTTTAAATATATAAAGTATTATATATATTCTAATATATTTGCATAAATTTGTACACTTTTTATATTATCACTTTTTTAGGCTCAAAAAAAAAGGGGGAGACACTCAATGGTGTTCGCCCCAAAATTATATAAAAGAAAATAAACAAAGGTAATTACAACGAGGGGGAGAAGGAGGGAAAAGAAAAGAAGAATACCCAAAAAAGGCAAAACCCAAAGCCTACACCGCACACCAGTCATCGAGAATGCGCGAGCAAAGGATAATAATATTCTCCCGATAGAACCGTTGACCGGAGAAGAGAGCCTCGTTCCTTCCCAGCCAGATGCACCACAGCCTTGCAATGGGGGCCAAAAAATCTCTCCTTGCTATGTTCCTGTTGCTCCAAAGAACCTCGCAAAAAGCGGAAAGGTTGTCCGACCTCGCCTAAGGCAAATCATCGCAAATCATCCCATATCCCTCGAACCAAGCAGCACCCGAAGAAAAGGTGATCAATAGTTTCCACTTCCAAATTACATAGTAAACTGTTAGCATTGAAGTTATCGAAGAATCTAGCACAGCGATCACGCGTCATCAACCTCCGTCTGCGAAGAAGCCAAAGGAAGAAACCAATGCGCTCCGGCAACCGCAGACCCCAAAAAAACCAACAAACCCGCAGACCCCACTGCATCCACCGCACGGAATTCGTCCATAGAGCCCGCACCAAAAGAGCGCTAGAGGGTATCATCCACCCCTCTCAATTTCGTTTCTTGGATAAGAGCAATATCACAGCACCATTCGGACAGTCACGAGTCCAAAGAGCGACGCTTGTCGGCCTCCCCAAGGCCCCTAACATTCCAAGATAGAACCTTCATTAAAAACCATCAGAACTTCCCCCAAAGCCACTGAGACCAGCAGCTTCCGCCACGGCTTCCCGCTGAGTCGCACAGGAATGCCTCACCAATGAACCCTGCCGTGAGCTTTTACGCCTCCGGTACCTCTTCCCCGAGAGCCTGTCAGATAGGCCCCCTCCTTCGGAAGCCTCAGCCACGTCCGAAGAGGCCCCCAAGGGGGAAGCAATAGAAGCCATCGCCGACTGATCCCCCACCATTTCAGAAATATCCCGCAATTCCTCGATTTGGACCCGGGGCAAATCCGCACCAGACTCGGGAAAGGTAATCGGGGCAGTCGGCATCCAGGCCCGCGGCCAAGATCCGAAATTGAGGGACCCGCCAACGTCCAGAGGACCACGGCCCGCCAGAGGACCCGAATAACGAAAATGCACCGAACTAGCCGACAAAACCGGTCGAGAATGAGGAAACGAATCCTCCTCGGGCGCCCTTAACTCAGAGAAACCGCGACTTGCAGACGAAAGGCGCAGAAACCGAAGAGGCACGTCGAAGGGACAAGAAGAGTCATACATGGGGTGCGACGCTTCGGAATAACCCCCGAAGCGCGCCAGCTGGCAACCCGAAGACGAAGCGTCGTTCCCAGCCCCTGAGACGAGCGAACCGGTCAGCAGAGCCACCCGATCAGAATCAGCCACCGACGCCGGAGAAGGGGCGACGATGGACAGCTCCACCTTGAACCGCCACCGGCCAAGTTTCAAGGAACCGAAGAAAATCTTGCCAGGCGCACCGCTGAGGAAACCCTTGCTGCATTCCATGAGGATCCGAGTAACCTTCCAATCCGCATCCGGCGCAAGACCATCATCCACGATTGCCAAAATCTCCCCCCATCGTCGGAATGCCTTGCAGAGGCAAGGGGCATTCCTAGAGAGGAAGGGAACACCGCGAAGCTCTGCCACACAGACATCAGTGTCAGAGAAAACACCATCCGCAACTCGGACCAATCTCCAAGCAACATCTTCGGTAGACCCATTCCGCAAAAGCCTATCCCGTTGCTCCAGGGACAGGCCACGCACACAGCAACGGGAAGAGTCCAAAACTTAAAAATCCCCACGGAAGAGGGGACCCAGGAAGCCAAAGAGATGAGACCTGACAACATCCCAAGCCACGTTGCGCCGATGAGCAAGCCCCACTGCCTCGACGCGCCTGCCCTCGACATGCACCCCCTTCCCATGCACCGCCTTCCCAGGCAGCGCCTTCCCATGCAGCGCCTTCCCAAACATGTCCTCTCGATGCAGGCCTTCCCCCACTGGCGAAGCAACCCCCACTCCAACCAACCCTGCCGAGGCACCATCAACACCCACCTCTACACCCACATCATGAAGACCATCGCCCGACGAACAGAAAGGAGGTGCCACCACCTCAGCGAAAGAGTGTGCCCCCCTCCAGGCAACAGGGCCGGAGAGCGCCGAACGAGAGCCCGACAGGCTCCGCGGATTCCCCGAAGTAGAGTTCGACCCGGACGGAGGAGGGCCACGACCATGAACGAGCCAACAAGAAGCATGGCGATGACCCGGCTTCCCACAAGCATAACGAGCAGGAAGAGAACAGAAAGAAGCAACATGACCACAATCGCCGCAGCGAAAACACTGCTTTCCAGACTTCTTATGCGAGACTTGCACCCAGGCGTCCTCCGCGCCTCGCCACCTTCCCCACTCCGAGACCCAGCAGCGACCCCGTAGTTCACTCCCTTCCCCTTCGCTTCATCCCCACCAGATTAAGCAGCACTATCCGGACCCGAGTTTCCGGACGACTCCTCGCCTTTCGCCTTCGCCCTCCACCAACGCTCCATCGCACCTCCCTTATATTATCGTAATGAAACAAAAGAAGTAATTGACTTTAAATACAACATTAAGCATATTAGAATAAGTTTGTTTTAAAAAAAGCAAAAAATTAATATGCATGTGCACAAACCGTAATAACAAGAGAAGCCCCTTTTTCTAAACAACAAACCCGTACCAGGAAAAGACCCCATATATCTCAGAATCATATACACCCGTCCATGTGCACCTGTCGTGGTTGCTTCATAAACTAACTGACCTTGCTCACGGCAAATGATATACTGGCATAGTGATTGTAACATAAGGAAGCTTTCCTACCAGCTCCATGTACCTTCATTTATCTACCTCCTAAGTGGCCTCATCATGTAACTTCAAGCTTGTATTCATGGGAGTAGAGGTCGGTCTACAGTCTATCGTTCATGCCTCTAAAAGGAGGTCTATAATATATTTCCTTTGGGTCATCACAAGACCATACTGAGTCCTGAAATGTTCAAGACCCAGATTGTAATGCAACTCACCTAGATCCTTGGTGACAAACTGTTGTCCCAGAAAACTCTTGGTCGCACTGATGCCATGAGTGTCATCTCCAGTGACAATAATATCATCAACATAAATCAAAATGGCAACAGTACCTCGAACTACTTAACCTAAAAACATGTCCCATAAAATAAACCACAAAGAAAAAATAAGATTCTTATGCTGCATCACTACTCTTTCATGAGAATGTGGTGCTTTATTTGTTCATGTTCGAGATGTGGTTTCTACATTTTATTTGGTTAATAAAGACATTCCAGGTGTCTCCCACTTTGGAACCATACCCTTTCTCTTTTCAGAAAAAATATGATTGGCCTCAACCCCATGATGAAACAAACAATTGCCCTCAACCAAGAAAAGAAAAGCAAGCAGAAAACCATATCTAGAACGAATGGCTTTAAAATGTGAAACTAAGAAACATTATGAGAGATCCAGGTGTTCTTCCATTTCATTTTACGAAGAAACTGTTGATCATTGACAGTCCCCTATTCAGCCAGAAGTCGGACCTTGTGAAAGAAGTTTTCAATCTAGAACATGAAATTGGTTACTAATTCTAATCCAATATCTGGGTTATTAGCCTGACAAGAAGAATTTTGGGTCAAAAAATGGGTATTTATGAAAGTTGATTTGTCTCAGTTATATACCAAAGCACGTATGAAAACGGAGTCAAATTCCTAAGTAGTACCTGGGAATTACTTAAATACCCAGGTGCTACGAAATGTTTTTTTTTACTCAAAAACTATAGAGGTGTCGCATGCTGAACATGCGACACATCTAAAGTTTTTTTTTACTCAACGACTACACATAAATCGCATCTTGAATATGCGATATACATAACGCATATTGAATATGTGCTATTGCGGGTAAATAAGGCCCGCGCCTATTGGCCCTGGCATTCCCCCGCACTTCCTTCTCCTCCTGGACCCGTGCCGCCTTCGACGCCCCCTGCCCCACCCGCGAGATTCGATCTCCTCCTCTGTAGAAAACACTCGTTTTGGTCACTCCCATCCCCGCGGAACACTCCTTTTCCTTGGTTTCATTGATTGCCACCGTCGTAGGCGCCCCCGCGTCCCACTAGGGCAAACCGGTTGTTGCGAAGATTTTGACTTGGTAAAATTTTTTCTCGAGTTATTTTTTGTATCATATGCATAATATTTTCATTTGTTGAATGTATGACGTTTGCTTGTACGTTGTGTCACGAATTAGGTTAGAATGGAGCAGTTATATTGTATGTGTCATTTGAGGGGTACAGTCATGTGCGGATCGTCGACCAACGTAAGGGGGTTTGTGCTAACCCCTAATATGGCGTTCGATGAGATGTTGAACTTGGTTTACCGTAAGTTCAACCTGGATGCCGATAGTCAAAAAATTATATTATTACATCGCATCCCTCGAGGCCCAGGGGAGGAACCATCATTTTCATCTATTGTCGATGATGATGATGTGCAGGCAGTTCTTGTGTATGCTCGCACCATTGGAAAATCAATGCCCACCGACATTTATGTTGAAGATGCATCTGTGAGCAAAGTCCCCACTGATGTGACTAACATGGGACCGTCTGTAGTCCCGAGCACACAACCAGCAGTTGTCCGTAGCACACAACCCAGATATCTCCCAACCATGGAACCCTACTTTGAAACTGATGCGCCTGTAACGCAGCCATGCACGGATCAGGATTCGGGCATGAGTGAGCCGTTGCTGCAAGAGGTTAACCATTGTTTGGATGATTTCATCCCTTGGGGGTCCGATGATGACCTGGAAGAAGGTAGCGAAGATCTCGAAGATGATCTGATGGACGAGGAGATCCTAGCTGATGAACAAGGCACCCATATTATTACACCCCGTATACCCTTTTTGGGGGTTAGAGGATCAAATACTCGTTCGACATATGAAGACGACATTCGACGGAAGTCTAGAGTTGATGGTGTCGCTGACGAAATTCGCAAGGGTAGGACGTTCAAATGTAGGGAGGATTTGATTTACGCTGTGAAGAAGTTCCACATTTTGTCACATTATGACTTCATTGTTAAGGAATCCACCAGCTTCATATGGTCGGTTTTTTGTACGCAGAGATCGAATGGATGTGTTTGGTATTTACGAGGACATTTCAGAAAATTTGATGGACTGTGGGTGATCTCCAAGGTTGTTGGGGCACACACTTGTATAAACCCAACAGTAAATCAGGATCACCCTCAATTAGATTACAAATTCATGTCCCGATCATTGCTAACTCTTGTTAGGGATGACCCTAATGTTCGTGTATCAAGTTGTAGAGCTCACATCCACGAGATGTACAACTATTGGGTTACAAAGAAAAGGGCCTGGGATGCTCAGAGGAAGGCTATCGGAATTGTATTTGGTGACTGGAAGAAATCATACGCTGAAATGCCTTATCTATTGCATGCAATGAAGGATGTTGTTCCTGGGACTGAAATTGATATTGCATACAGCGATCATCCTGATCCCCGGAAACCGCTTTGCCGTAGATTTGAACGGTGCTTTTGGGCATTTGAGCCTTCAATTGAGGCATTCAGATATTGTCGCCCTCTGATTAGTATTGATGGGACACACCTGTATGGGAAGTACAAACAGAAATTGCTCATTGCTTGCGGGATTGACGGGGATAAACATATTGTTCCCCTTGCATTCGGAATTGTTGACGAGGAATCCGCTCCTTCATGGAAGTGGTTTCTATCGTTGGGTGAACGTTGGAGAGCTCGAGTTCATTACCCTAGACTGGCATCTGGTGACCGCGTTGGTTGAACGTTGGAGACCCGAGACGCACACCTTCCGCATGCCTAGTGGGGAGATTACTATCACCTTGCAGGATGTCGCATTCATCATGGAGCTGCGAGTTGATGGGCCTGCGGTTACTGGGGAGACGACACCTGGAGCGACATGGGCAGATACTTGCGAGGAATTATTGGGCGTTAGGCCACTGCCCGCAGACATCGTTGGCGGCAGGGTGTCAACAACCTGGTTGTGCACTAATTTTACAGAATTGCCAGAAGATGCAGACGAGCTGGTAGTATAGAGACACGCTCGAGCTTACATTTTGCAGTTGCTTGGTGGAGTCCTATTCACGGACAAGTCAGGGTCCTTGGTTTCACTTATCGCTCCACCACATCTGCATGATTTCGAGTCCTCTGGGACACTGAGCTGGGGATCCGCAGTACTTGGATATCTTTACAGGCACCTATGTTTAGCAGCAGACATGGCGACCGAGGAGATTGGAGGCTCGGTCATACTCCTTCAGCTATGGGCATGGGAGCATTTCCCCCACATTGCTCCAGTTGTGAGGGACGGCAGAGAATGGTACAGGAGCCCGTTAGGAGTCCACTGGGCAACGGCGTTTGCCCATCGTAGACAGCCTACACACGTGGTGAGACCTTACCGAAACGCTTTTGACATGCAATCACCCGAGCAGGTAATTTTACATTCACAAATTTTTCCTATATCAAAAAAAAATACTAATCGAAATACAATTTTCGCATTCAGGTACTGTGGACTCCATATACCGATGACATCCGCGCCCGTCTCCCGGCCAACTCTCTTGAAGGCGAACGCATTTGGATGGCGGAAGTACCGTTGATATACTTCCACATTGTGGAGTACTACTACCCAGACCGTTTCTTGAGACAATTTGGGGGCCTTCAAGATATTCCACGTCCTTGCTTCACCTTTCAGGACCTCTATGCAATCGATTTGAGGGGGAAAGTGCATGTAGATTGGAGGGCAAAACACTGGTTGTATATTGCCCACTGGGATGAGCGGGAAGATAGAATTGTCGATATCAATCGGTCCAGAGGGATATCCGCGACGCCAGCATACGAGCAATGGTATCGGACCATAACTCGAAGATTTGTCGGACGTTTAGGTGCAACTCTGGCAAGCAACGTAAGTGCTCCAACTAGAAGTTTGTGTTAAATTAAGTAAGAAAAATGCTACAATTTTACCTCTACGTTTTTTCCTTGGGTGCAGCTAGCCAAGTGGAGCCGTGTCTACGACATTGTACACGAGGAATGTCGCGAGATTGCGGCACAAGCGAAGGCGGAAATGACGGAGTGGCTGGCGTTCCAATTTTCAGATGCGGTCACGTTACATGAAGAGCGTGCTGATGTGGCTAGGGAGGAGGCAAGGCGAGGAAGGGCAAGAGGTCGGGGAAGAGGAAGAGGTCGAGGTAGGGCGCGTGAACAAGTGTCGGAACCCATGGACTATGAAGAAGCCGCTGCGGAAGATGAGAACCTTGAGCAAAGAGACTTCTTCACACCTGCCACCGAGCGACCACGGGACGACTTGCCAACGCCTCAGGCACCGTTGAGGCATGGATTGGACGCCACCGAGACACAACTAACTTACTGCACACTAACGCCGCCGCCGATGCCAACCTTCGAGGAAAATGTCCCAAGGCCCTCCCAAATCCACATGATAGACGAGACAAACCGGCTGCTACCGTTCCATCCTCCTGATTCTACGATTACATACCAGCTGAGGAAAAAGCGTTGACTTGTAATCATTGTACTTTTTTATATGACACAAAAATGTGATGTATAATCGTGGACAACTCTATTCATATTAAATGTTTGGAATGTCTTTCTGGATCACATTATTTATCAGTGTTGTGAATGTCTGTGTCCATAGCCTGCTTTGGTGATTGTGAAAGACATGAAATTGGCCATGCTTTTTCATGGGTTTTTATGACATGTCGCATGTCACCCATCGGACATGTTGCAAGATGACTAATGGTCAAAAACATGTTGCAAGATGTCACCCACAACTTCAACACTTCATATGTCACAGACCTGGAAAGAGACCAGGACCGTGGCCACTCATTTTCCAGAGAGTTTCTACTATGTCACATGTTGGACATGCGACATCTGGGAAATTTCCTGGAAAGAGACCATGATGCAGCACAAAATTAAAATATAGGCCATGATATTTTTATCCGTTAATTTTATTTACGCTTATTCGATTGTCGTATTTTTATTTAATTAAAGAGATCGCGTGTGATATCAATTTAGTTAGTTAGAGTCGATTAGAGATTTGAATTTATTTCAAATCAATTAGTTAGTTGGTTAGAGTCAATTAGGATAAGTAGTTTTGAATTTGAATTTTGATTTCTATTTTTGTAATCTCATCCCTCCTATATAAAGGGATGACGGTCTATTGTTTTAAAACGGTTCAGTTAATATGAAAATTTGAGATTCATCTCATTATCTCTCTCTCTCTCGTTATTTCTCTCCCTCAACGTGTTCTTCACGTCTTTCATCTCCAAAATCCCGTGCAACCGGCGCGTTCTCCTCTCTCTTCCTCTCCTCTCTAAATTTCTCTACCAAACAACTATTATTCACCGTTGCAAATTTTTATTTTGCATCATTTGGTATCAGAGCATGAAAACTGAATCGTTCCTACGATTCGACGATCCTATCGAGTATCGGCGTTTGCAACTCAATCTCAGTTGCATATCTCGCGGTTCGCATGCTCGTACGCGGCAACGAATGTTCAGAAAGCGACTTATATCAAGCGTTAAGGTGCAAGCATGGCTGGACACAACATTCGATGAAGATTCATACGGCAACGGCAAAAATCAGATCAATGAAGCTGTTGTGCAACCTATTTTTGAGCAAAAAAACGAAGGTACTTTCATGCAAGATGAAGATTTTATTGATACAACTTCGATACAAAACGAAATCGAAGTGGGCCCCATATTTGATGAAGACCCTATAGAAGAAGCATGGGAAATCGTCGATCTGCTTGCTGTCCAGGAATATTCAGACCTACAATCGTTGGAAGAACTTATTCCAGTGCCACCCACGACTCCCTCCTGGGTCCCTGATGCAGCCCCCGCACCTCCGGCACCCCCAATTTCCCAATTGCAGCCCCCTGCTGTCCTCCAAATTGCCACACTGCCTCTCCTACAACCAATCTCCGTCACCCCGGCAACCCTCCCAGCCCCAACGCCCCCTCGGGCAGTCCTCGCGCCCCCAGCTACAACAGAAAATATTGAAACGCCCCCTTGGACAGCCCTATCACCGCAGATACACCGTCTTCGCCGTCTGCAGTGCCACCACCGCCCAATCTCGAGCTACAACAGCCACTGCGCACGCACCAGGCGCAGTCATCAACACACGTGCAAGCGGGGGTCGTCACACCTCATTCCTCGATGCCATCTGAGGTTCCCCTTTCCAACCCGCCGCCTATTGACCTCGTACTCCAGCAGCCGCCGTGCGTGTTTTGGGTACGGTCTGCACCACGCACGCGATTTAGGACGAACGCACCACCTTCCTCGGCGCCGCCCCAGGCCTCCCTGGCCATTGCGCTGTCGTCGCTCACGGCCTCCTGATCCAGACCACTGCCGCCACCACCTTTTATCCTGGAGGCATGAAACCCTAACAGAAGTTGGGGAGCTCCCTCCTGCCGAATCCTCTAAAATAAGGGATGAGAAAATTTGGATAAATTACAAGAAGGTCCCTCCTCACAAGAGTTTTTACTTAAAGGGCCAAGTGAAGGTTAAGCTATGTTATAGAGGCATTTTAAGTGAAGGGGTAGAACATTTGCATCCATACCCCTCAGTGGAAAGAAACTACAAACGTAACATGGAAAAGGAGCGAAATTGCGGATTTTTGCTCAACCAATCCAGATAGGATTCTCCAACCGTCAGAACGAAGATCAAGCAATTCGTCAGGAGACGAATTTTTCAAGCTGAGGAGAATTGATGCAGCACAAAATTAAAATATAGGGCATGATATTTTTATCCGTTAATTTTATTTACGCTTATTCGATTGTCGTATTTTTATTTAACTAAAGAGATCGCGTGTGATATCAATTTAGTTAGTTAGAGTCGATTAGAGATTTGAATTTATTTCAAATCAATTAGTTAGTTGGTTAGAGTCAATTAGGATAAGTAGTTTTGAATTTAAATTTTGATTTCTATTTTTGTAATCTCATCCCTCCTATATAAAGGGATGACGGTCTATTGTTTTAAAACGGTTCAGTTAATATGAAAATTTGAGATTCATCTCATTATCTCTCTCTCTCTCGTTATTTCTCTCCCTCAACGTGTTCTTCACGTCTTTCATCTCCAAAATCCCGTGCAACCGGCGCGTTCTCCTCTCTCTTCCTCTCCTCTCTAAATTTCTCCACCAAACAACTATTTTTCACCGTTGCAAATTTTTATTTTGCATCAGACCAGGACCGTGGCCACTCAATTTCCAGGGAATTTATCATATGTCGCATGTTGGACATGCGACATAGTAGAAACTCCCTGGAAAATGAGTGGCCACGGTCCTGGTCTCTTTCCAGGAAATTTCCCAGATGTCGCATGTCCAACATGCGACATGTGACAAATTCCCTGGAATGCCAAGGCCGATAGGCACGGGCCTTATTTACCCGCAATAGCGCATATTTAATATGCGCTATGTATATCGCATATTTAAGATGCGATTTATGTATAGTCGTTGAGTAAAAAAAACTTTAGATGTGTCGCATGTTCAACATGCGACACCTCTATAGTTTTTGAGTTTAAAAAAACATTTCGTAGCACCTGGGTATTTAAGTAATTCCCAGGTACTACTTAGGAATTTGACTCTATGAAAACGCTGGATAATAGTAAAGCAAATACAGAACCTTCAATAATGCCATCATGATTGTGAAGTTGTCTGGATTCAAAATGAAACGCTTCATGATGTTAGCATTTGGAGCCTCCAGCAAAATATCCAATAGAAGCTAAAATTCAATAGCGTCATTACTATGCATTAGAAAAAGGTAATAAAATCAAATTAACTAAGCATATATTACAATGTGACTAACCTTCAAAGATTGCCTCCTCGTTACATAGTTTGAGGATTTCAATAGTTTGTTAAAACGCTCAAAGAACTGCAATAAAATATATTTATTGATCTGGTAAACATGAAGTAAAATGTTTAATATATACTTCAATCTCTCATCGTCCTGGTATCACCTAGAAAGACAATAAGAAGCAAAGGTCTCTAGACATATAAGGTACAGATATCAAAAGAACAGTGAATGAATGACTGCAACATGTTGCTGCTAATGGAGAAGCAATATGGCCCCACTATATAGCTTTAGAAAGATACATCTCTGGGTTCTTTTATGATGATTATGGAACAAATTTAGCTAACCTGTTCATAGTTATCAGTCAAGAACTGACAAACTTCGGATTCATTTTTGGTAAGCAAGTCCTGCCAAAATTTCCTTTAAGAATACACCACATAAATACAAACCATTGCCAGTGTATAAAATTTTCAGTACTTATAGCTATGCTAGAAAGCAAACAGATACGGACCTTAAATGTTGCAAGAGCATCAGACGCAATATCAAAGTTCGCCAACTCAACATACTTAAAGAACAACTCAAAGCTCGCCGACTCCAATATTAGTCTGGATGGATAGTGAAATTTTTTGAAAGGAAAACGAGTTAAGTTGTTAAAAGAAAAAATTGTCAACATGCTGGTCTACAGGAATTCACCTACTTCAACTGAATTAAAAACTTGGCAATTTGAAGCAAGAAAAAACTAAAAAGAAACAAAAAGACAACTGGTCAAAACTTGAATGTAGGTATGTAGTTATTAGACAGGTCAATGAATTCCATTCAAATCTAGTTAATGGTACTAGATCCCTATTAATCTCACACAACTAGTCGAGAGATTGATGAGACTCAGCGAGGCCTATATATGGCCTTTTCCGGCCAGTTTTCCTCAATAGAAATAACAGAAAACCAGAACCCATTAGGTCTCCACTCCCGAGTAGTGCATAAGTCTTTGCCATCGTTCCCGAGTAGTACATCTTGGAGGAATAATTCTTCTCGTTCCAGAATCGATCGATTCTTGGCCTCTGGGAAGATGTTGGAGACCTTCCCCCTTTGTGCGGTGTCTTCTCGCCCACGCTCTTTCTCTGATCACTCCCCCATTGTTTGGGAGTCTGGCGACGGCCATCGGCCTCGGGGTCTTTTCCGCTACGAGAAATGTTGGCTGTTGGAGCCAAACTTCAAGGAGGTAGTGCAGGACCATTGGGCTCATGTACCGGTTATGGGCTCTGCGGCTCACAGACTTGACCAAAAGCTTGCCTCGTTGCGCAAGGTGCTTGCGGGCTTCAAGAAGGAATTCAGGTTGGCGCGTATTGTTGTTCGTGCGGCGGCGGAGGACATAATCTCGCGCCTTGATAAGACGGAGAACGAGCGAGACCTTTTGCCTGAGGAGCTTCAGGAGCGACTCTCTGCTCAGATTCGGGTGGAGGCTGAGGATAAGAAAAGAAACATATAATGGCGGCAGCAGTCGCGTTTAAAATGGCTCAAAGAGGGCGACGCGAATACGGCCTTCTTTCACCGTGTGGCGAGCAATAGAAAACGCTTTAATTTGATGCGGGGTATCTCTGTTAATGATGTACAGATTAGCGGGGAGAGGGAAATGGGGAGTGCCATTGTGGATCACTCCATGTGATTCTCGTCGTCTTGCTCTCCGCGTAGGTGGCGCTGGCTAGGCCTTGGCGCGTCTTCTCTTTCGGTCTCAGACTCTGCGCTCCTAACTCATCATATTTCCTTGGCGGAGACTAAGGAGACCGTGTGGGCCTTAAATGTTGATTCCTCCCCGGATCCCGATGGCTTCTCGGTTGCGTTCTATCGTGATTTTTGGGAGTTGTTGGCCAGTGACGTTATGGAGGTGGTGTCGGATTTTTGTGCGGGCAACTTTGGCTTTGATCGAATTAATAGGGCCAACATTGTCTTGATCCCAAAATCCTCGGTGGCGCAGCGCATTGAGGACTATCGGCCTATCTCTGTCTCTAATGCCATTTACCTTATTGTGGCTAAAGTTTTAGCCACTCGTTTGGCTCGGGTTTTGGACTCTCTTATCTCTCCGGCCCAGGCTGCCTTCATTAAGGGAAGGCAGATTGCGGACTGCATTGTTGTAGCCTCTGAATTGGTCGCTGATTGGAAGAACGATCATAAGAAGGGGGTACTCTGGAAGGTCGATTTCGCTAAGGCATACGATTGCCCGGATTGGCGGTTTCTATGGTCAGTTATGAGAAGGCGAGGCTTCCCTGACTTGTGGATTTCGTGGATGCGTAGGTGCGTCACCACTGCTTCCCTCTCCGTGCTGATCAATGGCCAGGCGGTCGGTGGCTTTTTCCAACCTAGAAGGGGGGTGCGCCAGGGCTGTCCCCTCGCTCCCCTCCTTTTCGTGTTGGCCTCGGATGTTCTCGCGCGTATGGTGGACCGTGTTATTGACGCTGGTCTTTCTAACGGCTTCCATAAGGGCGATCTTTGTGTGCCCTTGATCCAATTTGCGAACGATACAATTTGCTTTATTGAGGGTGGTAGCGCGGAGGTCTCCGGTATGGCGACCACTCTTGCCCTATTCAGCGAATTGTCAGGATTGACGATTAATGGCTCTAAATCCAAGGTGGTTCCCTTCGGCTTGTCGCATGAGGAGGCGGCGGAGTGCGGTCGGCTGCTCGGTTCCCCTCCTGGTGAGCTTCCTATTGATTATCTTGGCTTACCTTTGGCGGTGGGTCGGGTCAGAGTCCGGGATTGGCGCTTGATTATTGAGCGCGTGGAAACGCGCCTTGCTGGTTGGCGTGCGGCTCTGCTCTCTAGAGGGGGGTGTCTGGTTCTTCTCAAGTCGGTGCTCTCCTCTATCCCTTTATACTTCCTATCTGTTCGTCGTATGCCGGCGGGGGTTCGAATGCGGATCGAACGTTGTATGCGTCGTTTTCTGTGGGGAAGGAAGGGGGTGGAGGGTAGGGGCCTTCATCTTGTCGCTTGGGATGAGGTTACTATGCCTAAGCGGTATGGTGGCATGGGTGTGCGGAGGTTGGAAGTGGTGAATGATGCTCTGCTACTCAAGTGGGTGAGGAGAATTTGGGGGAAGGATGATAACTTCTTTATCTCTGTTCTCAAGGAGTTCTTGGGCGTCGATAGGTTGGGGATGGCGCGGGGGGCCCACAACGTTCATCACTCTCCGTTTTGGCGTAGTGTGTTGGACGCCTTTGCAAGGAATGCTGCGCTGTTTATTCCGGTGTTGGGGAAGGGGGACTCATTCAAGTTTTGCCTGGATGATTGGTCGGGCGGTGGTCCTCTGCAGGTGCGTTTTCCGCGCTTGTTTGCATTTGCGTCCCATAAAAGTGCGTCGGTTGCTGATTGTTGGTTGGATGGGTGCTGGTGTCCGCGCTTTATCGCGAACTTCTCAGATCAGCGGGTGGACGCTTTTGTTTCGTTGTTGGCTGCCCTTCGTGACGCTGCTACGCCGAATGAGCGTGTGGATCATTGGTGCTGGAAGGACGGCCCCTTCTCCACGCGGAAGGCTTATCGGGCTCTGGTCCCTCCACCTCCTACCGATGCTGCTCTTCTTATGTGTGACTGTGGGTTCTTTTGGGGCTTACGATTACCGGAGCGCATAGGTTTCTTCCTTTGGCTCCTTCGCAGACGGAGGTTGATGACGCGCGATCGTTGTGTTAGAATTTTCGACAACTTCAGTGCCACCTGTGTACTTTGTAATTCTGAGGAGGAAACTATTGATCACCTTTTCTTCGGGTGCCAGATGGTGCGTGGGATCTGGGATGATTTGCCTTGGGCGAGAGCGGACAACCTTTCTGCTCTTTGCGAGCTTCTTTGGATCAACAGGAACAGGGATAGGCGGGATCTCTTGGCCCCCATTGCGCGACTGTGGTGCATCTGGCTAGGAAGGAACGATGCTATATTTTCCGATCAGCGGTTCTATCGGGAAAATACTCTTATCCTTTGCACTCGCCTTATTGGTGACTGGTGTATTTTGTATGCGTTCGGGCCTTTTTGTGTTGGGCTGGTGTCTTGTGTAGGCTTTGGGCTTTGTTTTCTTTCTTGTGGTTTTTTATCTCTTTTTCCTCCACCTCCCCCCTCTTTCTTGTAATTACCGTTTTTTATTTTCATTTATACATTTCTGGGGCGAACACCAAAGAGTGTCTCCCCCTTTTTTAGCCTCAAAAAAAAAGTCTTTGCCATCGTAAATCACATTACTTTGTTGATGATGTTGCACTTATCACGGTTTTTTCTTTTCTATATTGTCCACGCGGTATATGTATTTTAGTTTTTTTCACCTTTTGTAGTACTCTTCAAAGTGTGTCTAGCCGAATCAATAACACAATCTGTTCTACCAATCAAAATGGTGTGTCCTTGGTTGACTGCTAAACTACTATGGAGGCTCATTTTTAAAGAACAAACTATCTTTGAAGTACTTGTTGTAATAAGCAAACTACTCAGAGAGCCAACCGGTAGGTTTACAGATTCTTGAATGGTCTCAGTCCTAGCAATCATGCTGCAAAGATCAGTTATTTGCCTTTGGCCCCATTTCTGATTCAGAAGTCATCGACAGTCATCCATAGAAGATAGACATTACTATCGTTCAAGTTACTCTATCCCTGATTGCTACTACTACCATGACTACTCTTTTTCTTTTGTTCGAGGTGGACTTAAGTAATCAAGGAGGTCATTTTTTATAGGGGTGCACACGGATCGGACAAAATCCGTAATCTGATCCAATCCGATGCTATCGGATTGGATTGGTGTGGTTTAATCATTCTAATGGATCGGATTAGATTAAAAATTTTCAAATCCGTTCAAGTATGGATTGGATCGGATCTTTACAAAAATTCGATCCGACCCAATCCGTTAATATTCACACGCACACACACATAAATACGCATATACATATACACACATACAAACAAACTTAAATAAATACATATAATATCTATGTGCACCCATTTCGAATTCCTCTATGGCCATAATCAAGGACATTAATCTTATTTTTTCTCGTATAATATTAGATACAAGTCCTCATGTTGCCACTATTTCTTCTCTCTTGAAAGCCAAACGTTAAATCTCTGAAATAATAAAGTATGACTATACCTTTTAAAATTGTAAATCATGTTCTGTTATTCTCCACCTAGTTCCCTCTCTCTCTCATTTCACTCTTGACTGCAAATATTCCTCTCAGTTCTTTCTGGGTCCGATTCAATGATGCCCCCTCCTGCACAATATTATTTCCATTAGTACAACCCACTGCCACATCCCTCACAATGTCGCTACTCATCTCATACAACGACATACCCCTCAAATGCGACACCATTTGTCCTCAGTATGTTGCCACTCTTCCGATCTTCATTGAAAGAAAATAGTTTTAGGGGTAGTTGCCTAATACGTTTGTTAGTTATTTGTCACCTATGTGCTTCTTATCTTTTACTTTCTCTAGCTTGCAACCAGGGATGAAACTGAATCTGTTATATAATCAGATGTACACACCCATCTAAGAACAAATAAGCATTCAAATCCTTTTATTTTAAAATTGATATATGATTTCGATCCATATTATTCATAAAATATGTATATTTTTATTATAGGTATAATCTTACAAATAAATTCTATTTCAAGTCTATTTTAAACGGGAGGTATGTTTCTCAAGTGGTGAGCTATATTTAAGTTAATTTTATCTTGGATATTCAATCGAGTATGAATGTTATTTGATTATAGTTTGTTAATGATATATTATAGAGCTTTGAAGAGTGTCTTTGGATGTGGTTGGGTTAATCATGGACTTCATGAATATCCGATAACAGAGATCATGTTTTAATTTATCTAGCTTGTCTATGTATCCTTATTTGGTAACTTGCATTATTCTTATTCGAATCATTAATTTGTTGAAAATTAATTATAAAAAAAATATACGCTCATTTATAAGAAGAAAATTAAATTTCGATTTCAATATAATCATTTAGTTTAATTGTGTGCTCTTCATTTTTTTACTATAGATTAATGGAATCCTTCAACTTTCATTCGATTAAGTCATTCTCTTTTTTACATCTATTTATCTTATTGATTTTTAAGATATTATTCAGATGTCTAGTAGAATATAAAATACAAACACGAGAGAGTATATTATTGAGCAGGAAATATAAGTATAAAAATCCGATCCAATCCGATCCAACCCGTAATCCGATGGATTGGATCGGATTGGATTGAAGTATTTGATGGATTGGATTGGATTCAAAAAAATAAAAATCCGTTAAGATTAGATTGGACACGAATTAAGCTAAAATCCGATCCAATCCGATCCACGTGCACCCCTAATTTTTTACCATGGTCGTGGTCATGATAGTGGTTGTGTTTGTGACAAATCTAAGTCATGTATGCTTTGCAAACGTATGAATTGCTAATCTGACAGGGGTTGAGCCCAAAGAAAGTATTGCCTCGACATACTTACAAATGCAAGTTTACTCAGCTGTAAACCATCCCCTATTCCTGCTGAACCAAAGATACACGCCACCTCAATGAACGCCTTCTTTGAGGATACTACAGATATAGGAGCCTAGTGCACAAGCTTCTATATCTTACAGTCACCAAACCAGACATCCTGCATGAAGTGAGCAAAGTGAGCCAGCATACGGAAAGGCCAAAGTACAATCATTGGTATGAAGTTCTTGATCCACTGCTGGCTTTTCCATGTTTGCTGGTGGAAAACTGGTCGCTTGGCGCAGCAAGAAACAAACAAGTGTCTCGAGATCCAGCATGAAGACAGAGTGTAAAGCTTTGACTCAAGCGAATTGTGAGATTAGTTGGCTTGTCATCTTTCTAAAAAAACTTGGGTTATCCATTAGAACTTCAGTTCCTCACTACTTGCCACTCAGCTACTTATATTGCCACTAATCCGATTATTCATGAACCCACGAAGCACATTAAGGTTAACTATCATTTTATCAGGATTGGGGTGCATAAAAGGAAGATTATCACCCCTCGTATTTCTAGAACCACAACTTGCAGACATCTTCACTAAAGCCTCTCCGAAGAAGCACATTTACTCTCCAAGTTGAGCATGATCGATAAATATAGTCCAACTTGAGAGGGAGTATAGATGTTCTCTATTTTTAGACATTTTTCTAACCCTTTCTATTTCTAGTTGTTCGATTAAGGACTCTATTCTATTTTCATATTATATGTACTTAGGGATTCCCCCCTGAATGGTCTGGTGGTAGTGTAGTGTGCCTACCATCCAAAAGACCAGGGTTTAATCCCCCCCCTCCGTAAGAGGTTGCGTTAGGTAGTTGACAACCAGTGTAAAAAATAGTCGGATGTTTCAACATTGATTTGAGTAAGAATCCAATGTACCGACCCTACTTATAATGGGAGAAGGCTTTGCCATTTTTTATGTACTTAGGGACTCCCATATATAAAATTATCTCATTCCACCTCAAAGTTTCTCTTACAATATGTGTCAGGAAATGCTAATAAGGATCAATTATGTGCAAGGTATAAAAAACTTAAATGGCAATACATCAGGTATACGATTGTACTCGTTGTTAAATGGAGAAATGGATCTTGGGTTGGAATTTGGTAATCCTTTTTTTTGAAAGCCAGAAACAGGGGGAGACACTCATTGGTGTTCGCCCCATTTATTTATTAAAGAAACAGTAAACAGGGAATTTACAAAGGGAACGAGAAAACGAAACAAGCAAAGAAACTACAAAGCCCATTCATCAACCAATCGCGCGCAATGCATCTCCACGTTTTCCTTGTAGAAGCGTTGCTCAGAGAAAAGAGCTGCATTTCTGCCCAGCCATAATGCCCACAAAATTGCCACGGGCCTAAGGAGCTCCCGCCGAGCTCTGTTTCTGTTTGCTACCATCGAATCGCGGAAGGAAGCCAAATCGGAAGTGCATAACCATGCCATTCTTGCGTCCTCCCAGATCATAGTCACTTTAGTGCATCTGAAGAAAAGGTGCTCAAGGGACTCCACCGTCGTGTCGCACAAAATGCACCTATCAGAGACGGAGCCCAGCAGCCTAGCACATCGATCTCTCGTCATCAATCTTTGCCTATGAAATAGCCAGAGGAAGAAGCCAATCCGCTCACGGAGCCGGAGACCCCAGAAGAAACCGCAATCACGAATCATCTTAGGAATTTGGTAATCCTAAGATGGACCCTCGGGGTAACCAGGCTGATCTGAACGAGATGCCATATGTCGTCGAGGATACTCTAGAAGAAGAATTCTTAGAACTCAGATGAGCAAGAATCACTCGATCTATCTCAAGGCCCTAAATGTCGGTTTCGGTCACCATTTCGGTATCGACCAAAACAGAATTTCGATGGAATTTCGGTGGAATTTCGACCGAAATTTCGGTCATTTCGGTCATTTTTTGTACTAGGACCCCCATATTTCGGTCATTTCGGTCATTTCGGTCGAATTTCGATTTCGAGTGGATATCGATATTCGACAGAAATTCGACCGAATTTCGCTGAAATTTGAGGCCATGATCTATCTATTAGAAAATAGAATGTGGAAGCGGAATAAAAGAAATAGAATAAAAACTTAGGAACACAGGGATTTAACATGGAACCCTATTCCCTAAGGAGCGGGATAAAACCACGGGAGAACGTCTTAAAGGGTTGATGTATGCATTGCACTTTCTCATCCGATGCAGGAGGTTTGGGGCTTCTTATATAGCCTCCAAGTCCCACCACTGGTAGATGTAGGATTAAACTTATGGATGTGGTAAATGGATCCTGGAGTGATCGATTACCCATCTACAACAAAGGTGACGCATAACACAAATACTCCAACACTCCCCCTCAAGTTGGAGCATGTAATGCTTAGCTTGGACAAACAGAAAGATATCTCAAACTCATGCTATAGGACACTACGGACAATATCAACTCAAAGTGCACAACTATCGGCTATTATCGAGGATGTTGCTTCTCATGCCGTGCAGGTGACGAGGACCAAACGGGCTGGAGTGAGAGTCAAACTAAGCGTGCCCTATATTGTGCCCGTCAGAGCCACTGATATTGAAAATGAGTCTCCACCTGGAGAACTCTAGCCCGCCACATCATGTGGACAACTGCTCCATCTCTGAAAAGGGTCGAACTGAAAAGGTCGTGGAGACATCCTCGTCGGAGTCCACGGTCGCTGGAGAATGGAGTCTGAAGAAGTCTGCTCGTCGGAGAACTGGGTCTCTCCCATACTGGCTTGAAGAATGGGATCTCTACTCTGGAATCCCTATGAAACCACATGAAAACCCTAGCCCACATGGCATAGGAAATGGGAACTCTACTATGGAGTCCCTATGGAACACATGAAAACTCTGACCAAAATAAAAGATGGGGACCACAAACAACGAAGAAAAACATGTGCACATCTGACTGAGGACTCAGAAAACAATCATTGAATCTGAAAAATCGAACTGTAGAGTCTGAACATCTGGCTAGTTTGGAATCTGACATCATAATTCGGAACAGACCTGTGACTCTACGCAATACTCCCCCTTTCTCCCATACTTTTCGGAAACCAATCACATCGACAAAGTTGTGAGAAGACATAAAAATGGGGAAAAACAAAGGAATCACATAAGCCAATATTTTTTTCTCAGCTTTCTCAATTTTCTCGGCTATTCCATTTTTTTATTAGGCGTCTTTTTTTCAAATAAACCGTTGACATTTTTTTAATTCATTTTCATTTTTTTCAATCCCTTTTTTTACGACTTTTCAATTTTTTTTCTCGTGTACGATTTTTGTACGCACCTTTTTCAAAAGAAATTCTCATTCTTTTTTTTTGAACTCTCATCCCAATTTTAGTCACATATCTCTCTCCCCTTTTTTGAAATGGACATCTCCTCTCTTTTTTTTACTGATGGCCTAGTTCCCTCACCTCTTTTTTTCACAATTTTTTTAAATAGAGCATGGCCTACTTGGACCTTGCTTATTTAGGGTTCCCCGTAGTGGGAACCTCTTTCACGTAGAGCCACAGTTTCTTCATTGTCGCCACCTGGAGCGAGCGCCTACGGGAGCTCGGTTGGATCTCGCGTCGTCTGCGCGAGAGAGAGAAGTGGATCGGAGGGGCGGCGTCGTTGGGGTTCATGGAGAGGCGTGCCACCTCGGCGATGGAGAAGGACGCGCATGAGGGAAGGCGGCACTGGAGGAGGCTCCGCTTGGAACTTCGCCTTGCACGAGATGTGTTGCTTGCACGGAAGTTTTACGCCGCCGCCTTGGGATCGCCACCTGATACAAAGCTGTTGTTGGGAGATCTCGCCAAGGGGTCCTGCCTAGAATTGATGGCCCGCCTCATCGATGGGTTTAGGGTTGGTGGGCCGACTGCGAACCACCAGAGATGGGTGCGGCCGATTGAGGGCTCCGCTAAGGAGCAGTAAGGGCACGGCCTGGCAAAACCTCTTGGGACTTCAGAGGCTCGTCGCCTGGGATGTGGAAAGCCCCGGCCTGGGCTTGAGATGGTGGATGGCAGCAGCACCACCTGCGCACCACCACCGAGATAAGGCTCCACCGTACTTCCACTGTTGAAGTGTGTTGTGAGAGGCACCGGGTGTGCGTGCTCAGGCGCCAGATCGAGGCACTCCAGTCGCAGATCTACGGCTTGGAGGATGCACGCCGCCAGGGCTTGGTGTCGCCTGAGCACCGCCAGAGGAGGAGATGGCTCGTGCGCACCTGATACACGTCACCTGGAGATGCGTCGCTTGAAGGAGATGCGGCTTGGGTCTGAAGAGGGCAGTGCAGTACTTGGAGTTCAAGTGGAACCCATAACTCCAGAGATGGAGATCTGGAACTTGATGACTCAGAATAATAATCTTCCAATATTAATCGAATAAGCAAAAACTGAATTTGATAATCGAAACTCAACAACAACAAAAGAACATAAAATCCTCGAGAATTGACCCGCTCCGTTACCATGTTAGAAAATAAACATGGCTCTGATACCACGTTAGAAAATAGAATGCGGAAGTGGAATCTGAGAAATAGAATAAGAACTTTAGGAATAAAAATGTTAGGAACACCGGGATTTAACGTGGAACCTTACTCCCTAAGGAGCAGGATAAAACTGCAGGAGAACGCCTCAAAGGGTTGATGTATGCATTGCACTTTCTCATCTGATATAGGAGGTTTGGGGCTTCTTGTATAGCCTCCACAGAGCCTCCAAGTCCCACCACTGGCAGATGTGGGACTAAACTTATGGATGTCATAAATGGATCCTAGAGTGATCCATTTACCCATCTAGAACAAAGGTGACGCATAACACAAATACTCCAACACTATCACTGGAATGACGTGTTACGTTAAAATCGTTACCTATTAATTGCACCAACTCAACAAAATCTAATCTATAGCTATGAAATTCATCCCAAAGAAGTCGCTTACCCACCATTGAAAAGGGGCCATACAAGTTGGATGTCCAGAATAAGAACACATACAAGCAATGCTGCAAACTAACATGAGAGAATGGGATCTCGATCTCTCCCCGTCAGCTAGCAAACCACCTGATCTTCCAATCAACCGCACGATTAGGTGATCGGATACGTATAAGTCACGGATGGAGACCCAATCTCATTCAATCATGATTTCTTATTTCATTTCTTGGAGAAAGATCACATTAAGCTTTCATTTACCAAGTAACTCCGCTACAGCACTACGCTTGGATGCTTTGCCTACCCATCTAGTGTTCCACAAGAGGATCTCCATACAGGCCTTTGTCAAGGTTCGAAATCTCAATTTCGATTTCGTTTCGGTCACCTCCAATACCGAAATTTCGCCGATATTTCGGGAAATTTCGACCATTTCGGTGGAAATTTCGGAAATGGCTCAAAAAGTCATTTTTCGACCATTTTTTTGCAAATTAAGATCTTTCAAGTTATTTAGAACAATAAATAGCTCACATATACACAATTTTATCATACATATTGCTCATATATGCCCCTTATATCGCACATATCGGTCATATCGGTCATATCGATCATTTCGCTGTTAAGGCTATTGATGGATACATATTGGAAATGGATTCATTAAATCCAAGTTCTTAAAACAATAGTAGCTAACAAATGCGTACTTATATCACACATATCTCTCATTTATATGCCTTATATCGCACATATCGGTCATATCGGTCATTTCGTTGTTAAGGCTGATTATTGATTGGTACAAATTAGAAATGGATATAATTAAATAAAAGTTCTTAAAACAATAATAGCTAATAAATGCACACATATATCACACATATCTCTCATTCATATGCCTTATATCACACATATCAGCCATATCGCCATATCGGTCATTTCGTTGTTAAAGCTGATTATTGATTGATACATATTGGAAATGGATATCATTAAATTCAAGTTCTTAAAACAATAATAGCTAACAAATGCACACTTATATCGCACATATCTCTCATCCATATGCCTTATATCGCACATATCGGGGCATATCATTGAGCTAACTGATAGATATTGGAATCGAAATTAAAATAACTAAGTTAAAAATACTTATAAAATATCTTTTTGTTCAGAAAAATAGATGAGTATTTTTATTCTAAAATGTAGATAATTATTAATAAGACAATATTTAGTTCATAGAAATAACGGTCATAGATGCAGTCCTAGTGAATTACATATATAATTATAGACTTATAGCAAAGATGATATTTTTTACAAAATAAAAGACAAAGGAATGAAGCTATAGCGGATCTCTAGGATATATAGAGTTGTGCTCATCTCTATTTGCAAAGGGAGGTAAAGCTCCCTACGTTGAGGAAACATTGTATGCACCCCCCTGTTGCATCATACCCTACCAGAACGAGGGTCTCGCTGTGAAATCTGAGAAATTTTGAACTGAAAACGTGAATTTCGATCGATATGGGTCGAAATAACGAAATATCACCGATATTTCGACCCATTTCGGTCGAAATCCGGGAAATCGATATATATATATATAGGTGTTTCGAAAGACCCTCCCTGTCGAAACCGAAATTTCGGTCGCCGAAATTTAAGACCATTTAAGACCATGACTAGGACCCCCTTGTTGTGAAGAAGACCTATGTAATCCACCACTACATGCACTTGTTCTTGCCTGAAAGGTAGTTACTTCCCGTAGTCAATAGACCGCTTCCGATCTCATAAATCATGGCGTCAATTTTCGCCTTATATACATTTTCCTCCACCTCTCCCTGATTGACGTCGCCCCCAAAGGAAACGAAATCAGCATAAGTTTGGAGGTCACCCTCCCAAGCATGTCCTAAATGTGGTGTGGTAGAAATTGCTAAAATTAGGAAGGCACCAACCTGACGTATTCCTTGATGCGGCTTCTGAGGCATGCATGGCAACTAACCTAGGAGATACAACCTCCCCATGGGAACCTCAAGTTCCCATCGAGCCTTCATCTATAGAGAATTGGACAATGCTCAATGACCTCTTACCCTTATCATCGGTACACAAGATCTCAATACGTCGCCTTAAACCCCTAGATAAACCCTTTTATTGAGTCCTTCATAGCCTTTATCCACTTCCAGTATAATCTTATTGTCGTGGAGGCAACCTCCGCTCTCACTCGGACTGTATGTCTAGCTTAAAAGTATAGCATTCCCAATTTCCACATACAAGGTCAGAGACATCTGGTTTTCCACATGTCTCGTGTATGCACATATTGAATAAAGTGTTACCAACTTGGCACTCTACGAAGGATGGTAAATAAACAAGCTTACTTTAATAGAAGACAACAACATCCACAACATAATATTTTTGAAGTCCATTAGAGATGGACAAGCTCTACATACCCTAAACCTGCAAGTGCATTTGCGGGTCACAACGCCATGATGGCAATCCCTCGATCTCTATTGTAAATAGAAACATAAACCATCTCGACTCAATGCATACTCCTTTGGGTGTTGAATATGACAAGTTGCGTCATGCTAGTAAGTAAGAGAGACCGGAGGGATGGAATCTAGAAAAGTAATCCGATTAGCAATTAATATGCTCATGAACAACATCTGCATCGATTGGAGTCCATGGCATTTCAATGAGTCTCCCTCCAAGAGAACCCTGGCCCACAATGAGTCTCTTCTATGGAGGACTGCTCCTCAAAGGGTGGCGGTTATGAATATGAGTAGCGTACTCAAGTAACTCAACCCTATTATCATTCCCCCTGCCAATAAAGAGTCTCTAGAATGAATCCTTAAACAAAACATTTGCATTTGTAATGCTCAACTCAACATTCTGCATTTGTAATGCTCAACTCAACATTTCCCTTAATCCCACACTCGTCAAAAATAAGAGGATAATCGGACAAGAGTACATAGACCATAGTAGACATCCTTTCCTTGAGATAATTGGAAGAGTTAGGGCCATGATTGTTACAAAGCCATGTTTATGTTGAGAATATGACCTAAGCTTTTACTCTTTAATTCATCCAATAACATTTCCTTAAACAGAATGATTTACACCATCCCCCTTAGAGTTACCATGCCAAAATCATGAATGAATGTAAGTGGTAAGTATGTGTAACATTATGAAAACCCTACACATAATAAGATGTCAAAATGCATCACAAATAGATATGATCATATATGCCAATACACTGCAAGTTTAAATATGGGAAGCTCGGACGGGAAAAAAGGAGAAATAAAATAGATGTCGTGATATCTTACTTCGTAAGCGTTGGATATTTGATGCATTCCCTCAATATCTGTCCACAGGTCAAGGCAATGTCTTTGTTGCTATAGCTGATTAGAGACATGCATACCTTAAATCACTTGTGATTGCTAAATAACTTGGCAGGGTCAATTATAGAGCTGAACATTACGAAAAGTCTGCAAGGGCTTATGTCCACATATACATCATGATGAAACACAACAGACCGAATTCCATCTCCAGAAATTATGCATGATACCATGAACAAAACATGACCAAAATCCTCAACTTTTTCCAATAGTTTAATCTCACAATATGACAATGCAATCTGAACTGAATAGGCCAAGGTCATAATGATTGAATATTAGGTTAATGCAAATACAATGCAAATAAGCGTGCAAGTAGAATTGCGTGCAAGTAGAATTGACCAAACCACATTCTGCAAATACAATGCAAATACAATGCAATCTGAACTAATAACTGCGTGCAAGTAGAATTGTGTGCAAGTAGAATTGTATTTGCAGAAATTTAAGACCATTTAAGACCATGACTAGGACCCCCTTGTTGTGAAGAAGACCTATGTAATCCACCACTACATGCACTTGTTCTTGCCTGAAAGGTAGTTACTTCCCGTAGTCAATAGACCGTTTCCGATCTCATAAATCATGGCGTCAATTTTCGCCTTATATACATTTTCCTCCACCTCTCCCTGATTGACGTCGCCCCCAAAGGAAACGAAATCAGCATAAGTTTGGAGGTCACCCTCCCAAGCATGTAGAATTGCGTGCAAGTAGAATTGCGTGCAAGTAGAATTGACCACAAGGTTAATGCAAGTACAATGCAAATAAGCGTGCAAATACAATGCAAATACAATGCAATCTGAACTAATAACTGCGTGCAAGTAGAATTGACCAAACCACAATGCAAATAAGCGGAGGCACAAAAAATGCAATACAAAATTGCTCTATATAATTTTTCGAGATGGATATGATAGAGATGCATATTTACCAGACAACCAGGAAGTCTAGGAGTTCTCGATGGTTTTCAACATAATTAACACAGCTAAGCGTAGAGCCATCGACTTGCCTCAATAGAATGCACCAACAATGTGTTATGTCTTTTCGAGCCTGTCAGAAGTATCAAGTACCTTAACGGAAGAGAACCAAATGAATTGAAGAAAACTAAGAAATGGATAAAACTGCATTCCCAAAAAAACATTCAAATAACTTACTTCCCATCCCAATATGGGCAACTTATGAACAAAAAGCGAAAGAATATCCTCCTTGCATATTTCAAGAGCCAACTGCAAAAGCTGTTCAGGACTTGATTCCGATTCGCCATCACCAGAAAGCAAATGTTTCATCGCAAGAATATTCTTATGAACTTCTTCAAGAGCCTGCACAATATAAAAAAGTACATCAATAGTTCACTTACTCAAGAAAAAACTCCATTTAGTCTATGGAAATAAACAAAAGCACCACATACTGATAATGAAACATAGCCTTGTATATAAGAAGAGAGTTTAGGGAGAGTGCATACAACAACAAAGCATTTTCCCACAATTAAGTAAGATCGGCTACATGGATTTTATGCCTCCATTCAGATCTATTTTGTGTCATTCTCGGTCTTAAATCCAAATAACTAAGAACACTTCGGGTAGTCTCATTCCGACACTTCTTGGCCTTCCTCACCCTCTCTTAACCGGCTCAACATCCCAAATCCCATATCTTCTAACCGGTGCATCAACCGACCTCCTTGCAAATGGCAAAACCATCTCAAGTGATTTTCTCTCATCTTATCCTTTATCGGAGCTACACCAACTATCCTTATGATCATGTCATTCCGAATCCGATCTTTTCCTATACAAACCACACATCCACCTTAGCATTTTCATTTATGATATTGTCATTCTCTGCACATGTATATGATTTACATGCCAACATTCTGATCCATAGAGCATAGAAGGTCTCACGGCGGCTTTGTAATACTTTACTTTGACTTTCAAAGGGATTTTCTTATCACAAAGAACAGTAAGGCTCTTCTCCACTTTAGCCAACCAGCATTTATTCTATGCGTAGCATCCCCATCATGTCGCAAAATAGATCCCAAGTATCTAAAAGAATATTTTTTCTAAATGTTATCATCTCCAATCTTTACCTCGAGTCCCTTACCGTTGTTTCCATCAAATACAAACTCCGTATATTCACTCCTAGCCCTACTTATACGAAATCCTTTAGTCTCCAAGGCATGTCACCAAACCTCCAGCTTCTCATTTACTCCATCTCTTGTCTCATCAATCAACACAATATCATCGGCGAACAACATACACCAAGGTATATCATCATGAATATGACGACTAGTCAACTCATCCATAATCAAAGCAAAAAGGAATGGGCCAAAAGTTGAACCTTAATATAGTTCAATGTTAATGTTAAAATAGTCATTCTTCCCAGGTTGGATCCTTACAAAAGATGAAGCAACATCATACAAATCCTTTCTAAGATTAATGTATAGGGCAGGTACTTGTCTCATCTCCAAAACTCTCCACAATATCACCCTTGGGACTGAATCATAAGCCTTCTCCAAATCAATAAAAACATATAGAGATTATTTTTATCTATATAAATCTCCATTGTTCTCTTGTACCCACTTAATGGTCTAGTGGTAGTACAGTGTGTCTACCACACAAAAAGACCAGGGTTCAAATCCCACTTTTGCAGGGGTTGCGTTAGGTAGTCGACGACCAGCGTAAAAAATCGTCGAATCTTTCAACATGGATTTGAGCAAGAATCCATGTAGCCGACCCTACTTATAGTGGGAGAAGGCTTAGTACATTTCTAAATCTCCATTGTTCTCCTCAACAATTGGATAGCTTCAATAGTTGAGCGACCCGGCAAGAATCCGAATTGGTTTTCAGTTACTTGCAAACTTGCCTCAACCTTCTTTTGACCACACATTCCCAAATTTTCATAGTATGACTCATCAGTTTGATACCTCTATAATTCGAACAATATTGAATGTCTCCTTTATTTTTATAAGAGGCATCACAATGCTTCTCATCCATTCTTCATGCATTTTCTTGATTCACCAAATAACATTGAACAAAATTTGTGAGCCAAGTCAAACCTCGTTCACCTAGAACTCTCCAAACTTCTATAACAATGTTATCAAGTCTTGCCCCTTCCTCGGGTTTCATAACCTTTAAAGCCTCCTCTAATTCCTTCATTTGTATCCGTCTATAGCTTGCACGATTCAGGTAACATTCACTACCAGCAAGATCTCCCAAAGTAATCTCTTTATTCCTTCCCCGATGAAAAGCTTATGGAAATACTGCTTCCATTTAGTCTCTATATCCTTTTAAGCAATAAAGCACATGTCTTTCCTCATATTTGATGCATCTCACTTGATAAAGATCTTTAGTCTTTCTTTCTCTTGTGCTGGCTAATTTAATATATCCTTCTAGCCTTCCTTCAAGTCAAGTTTTTTGTACAAAACTTGATAAGCTTTCAACTTAATTTCACTTACAACCCTCTTTGCTTCCTTCTTCGCTATTTAGTAATTTGTTACAGTTTCCTCACTTTTATCCTTACACATAGCTTTAAAGCAAGCTCTTTTTATTTTAAGCTTCTATTGCACTCCTTCACTCCACCCCAAGCCTCCTTTTGAGTTTTGGCATGGAACTCTTCCTTTAGACTCGCCTAACATCTATGTGGCTACCCTTCGAATACAAGATGTTACTGCCTCCCACATCTTGTTTGGACTTCCGTTATAATCCCAAGATATGTCTTCTAGAACCTTCTTCTTGAAGCTTGATTGCTTTAATTGAAGATTCGACAATTTAAATCTAATGAGCCTGGCAACCATCCTCTTCTTTGCCAAACATTTTATTTGCACATCCATGACTAGCAAGCGATGTTGAGACAACACGCTCTCCTGAGATTACTTTGCAATCTGACAGTCTCTGCAACACAATCGATCTCTTCTCTGCATCGTAAAGTAATCTATATGTGTTTTAGTCGGGACACTCTTATACGTAATTAAACGCTCCTCCCTCTTATTGAAGATTGTGTTTGCTATTAAAAGCTCATAAGCCATTAAAAAATCCAAAATAACTTTTCCCGCATCATTTCTATCCCCGAAGCAATGGCCTCAATGAACACTAGCATACCTTGAAGCATCCTTTCCCACATGTCCATTAAGATCTCCGCCTAGGGAAATCATCTCTCTTTGTGGAATTCCTTGCATAATCTTATCCAAATCCACCCAAAAAGCTTGTCGAATCATTTCTTCCAAACCAATTTGTGGCGCATAAACCGAGATTATATTCATAACTTCTTCTAGCGCCAACTTTAGCAAAATAATCTGATCCCCAAATCTTTGCACATCAACCACGCTATCTTTCAAATCCTTATGTCAACCACTCCAACATCTTTTTTACCCCTCTATTTACCAGAATACCATAATTTAAAGAATATTTTCTCTAACCCATTTTGTCTCTTGGAGATATAGCATCTAAATCTTCCTTCTTTCCATCGTATCTACTATCTCCATCCATTTGCCAGTCAAAGTGCCAATATATATTAAGGGAGAGTACATATAAGTGGAAAATACAAAATTACCCCGGCAAGGTTACAACTATGAAAGAAAAACAAACAAAGAGATGAGGGAGGATGAAGCATTATAGGGGGAGGACTATTAAAATTAGAGGTGATTGGGAGATGTTAATATATTTATATTATTTTGTCCTTTTTCCTATATTGTTTATTTCTATTGTCATGTTTATGTAATTTACCCTTAGAGCTTTTCTCATATATAAGAGAGCTCTGGGGTTAGATGGAATATGATTTTTTCCGTTTCCTTTCCACATGGTATCAAAGCGACGGTCCTATATCGAAGCATGTGCCCTAATATCCTACCCTCCACCAAAAAAACCCTAACCGCCGCGGGCTTCAACCCCGCCGCCCATTGTCGTCGCGGGATCCACGCAACCCCGCCCGCCGAGGTCCCACGCACCACCGCAAAAGGCCCGCGCGTCGCCGCCGGAGGTCCACGCGCCACCGCCCACGCGTCCATGCGTCCTCGCATCACCGTCCCGCAA
The DNA here is from genome assembly GCA_037367405.1 of Ottelia alismoides. NCBI lineage: Eukaryota > Viridiplantae > Streptophyta > Magnoliopsida > Alismatales > Hydrocharitaceae > Ottelia > Ottelia alismoides. The sequence continues at coordinate 206,631 of JAZKJV010000627.1, forward strand.
ATTTTTGGATACCAAGGGTGTAACGTGAACATCTAGAAACACCCTAGTTACCCCAAAGACTCATCAGAAGAATGGAAGAGGTTGTGGTATGAGTCTACACCCACAACCATCTTCATGTATGTCAGTGTAGACGTTGGTATCTACTGTTGATAGCCCAGTCTTGAAGATAGTTGTCATCATGTATGACAACAAAGTGGATGTACCATCCCTGGGTGCCTTCAAAGGTCCGGCACCCATTGTCAAAATGGATGGAACCAACTATTAACTGTAAGCCATGCAGTTCATGAGTTTGATGCAATGTAATGGCAAGAAGCACATCCTCACGATAGAGGAGCCACGTGACAAGACTGGGACAAATGCCTCATGGGAGGCGGATGATGCGTATGCTCGCGTATGGCTATCTGGAACGGTATCCACAGAGATAGCTAATGATATACTGAGTCATCCTACTGCAAAGGCTATGTGGGACATTCTTGCTGCGGCATACTCTCCGGCAAAGAATGAGTCTAAGATACTCCAGCTCCAGCATGATATCTTCACATCGAAGCAGAATGGTCGCCCTCTTTACACCCTCTACACTTCTTTGAGGGGTATGTTCGAGAAGTTACATGGCCACATACCCTTGACTGCTACACCAGAGCGCCTCAAAGCATACAGAGACTCTGTGATGACTGGGGTATTTCTAGCAGCCCTGGATCTGGAGTATGATGCAACTCGTGCCCAGATCCTCACTGATGCTACCATACCTCCTATGGAGGAGGCGTATAGAAGATTGAGCAGACTATTTATATCCTCTGGTAGTACCTTACAGCAGCAGACATCTTCAGCTATGGCGTTGTCACGTGGTAGAGGCAGCCATACAGTATATCGTGGTCGGGGAAGTTCCATCCGCGGTAGAGGAGGGGGTGGTCGACCCCGTCAACCGTGCACCTAGTGCCATAGGATAGGCCACTCTAAGGAAACCTGTTATTCTAAGCACAGGTTTCCTGCGTCAGCCAGAGTTGCAGAGCAGACACAGCAGACTGGGAGTTCATCACCTGCATCTCATCAGAGGTTTGACGAGCCTGTAGCACGACTGAGAGAGATTATGCCTGGCACGTCTGGATCCACCAGCTCTCCTTCAGTATCCTCTGAGGTTGCTGCCTCAGCATCTGTGTCTACATCAAGTATAGAATATGCTTTTACTAGTTGCTGCAGGGCAGATCTGAATGGATCATGGATTCCGCTGGGAAACTCCCTGACGAGGAAACCCTAGAGTCACCCCTCACGGAACCTTCCGAGCGAAGCACCATCTGTCCTGCGACAAAAGGAATGGACTTTGAACCTTGATGCAAACCAATAAAAAACGACAGAGACTTCTCACACTTTAAGTAGGATCGATGACGAACGCTCTGAGATCGCCCTTTTTAATGATCGTCTAAATTATTGATAATTATTGTCGTTGTAGTCGTGCAATCTAGGAACCGTCAAAAATGACCACATCGAGGAATTAATATGGAAAATTAAATACTCAATGAGGTTGGATTATTTACTTTACTTAGGTAATGTAGAGGTTTATGTTATGTCATGATGTACTGTTACGTATTTCCTATTTATATCATGTACGTCTATGTAATTTACCCAAGGGTTTTCTCTCTATATAAGAGACCCGAGGCTCTATGGAATAACACAGAAGAGTATCATTTACTCTGAGATGGTATCAGAGCCAAAACCCTAGTCTAGGATTTTTCTCCACCCGCCACCCCCCCTACCGCCGCTGCCCCCCCTCCTCCCCTCCCTACCGCCGCCGCCTCTCTCCAGTCGGGTCCCCTCGCCGTCGAGACCCCCCTTCGCCGCCGGGCACTCCAGCCGCCGGGACCACCCCCCCCATCGCCCCTCTCCAGCCAGGGTTCAGAAATTCGGCCTAGGCGGCCGCATATGCGGAGGCGGAACATATAGCGCACCGCATATGCTCTGTGCGCTTGTTATGCGCTAATAGCGCCTACTCGGTCCGCTTAATCCGCATATGCGGACGCATATGCGGCCGCATATGTGATGGAAATTTTCCACCCGATTAACCCGACAAGAACCCGATAAGCCCTACATCCCTCTTCGATCTTTTCGCATCCGACTCCTCCTTTCCTCCCAGAAACCCTCGCCAACCTCGAAGCATCCCTAAACCCTCTCCTCTCCGCCTCTGGCCTGCTGCGCGGCTGCGCCCCTCCGCCTCCGGTGTTCTCCAACTGCACAGTAGCTTCTCCACCACCCCCGCTTTCACCTCCGGTGTTCTCCAACAGCAGCAGGTTCCGCCTCGTGCGTGCTCCTTTGCCTCCAGCAGCAGGTCTCACCTCGGTCCTTTGTTTTTTGTTCTGTGCATTTGATCTGCAGCTTAATATTTAGGCAAAGTTCCAATTTTTTTCTCAATGGGTGGGTTTGAAGGTTGTGTGATTAACAATATGTTATGTACTCTCATGTGCAAATAATCGTCCAGCAATGCAGGCATTATTAAACAAAGTAAAAATCAGAATATTCATAATTAACCCCTTAAAATGTAACCCCTTTCCTCATAATGCAAATAATCGTCCCCTTTCCTCAGTTGAAATCTATTACAGCATGCAGGTGCTAATTTTCTTCCATTAAAAACAAAATTATTGTGCTGGTCTTGAAGTGTTGGGCCGTGGAGAAGTTGTCACCTAAGGTTGCCTTGGGTTTACACCTCGTGTTGGAGAAAGTTGGTGGAGCAGACCCATTGACAAATCTAAAATGGGATTTAGAGAGAGTAGAGGTCCTCGAAGTGATGCTTTGGAGATTTTGACATGGTGTTGGTGGTGCATGATGCTAGAGGGTCATGTCATTGGAGTAGGTCCATTCATATTGCAATGCCATTTGTGGCAAGAGGTCCTGGTGATAACATATTGAAAGACATGTATTGATATAAAATCGTGTAGGGGCAACACTATAGTGCCACAAGAGAAACATCGGAGGACTCCAGATCTTAATGGCAATGGAGATTATCAAGATTTTGCTTGGAGATGGATCTACTCGAGATGTATTGAAGTCAATGATGATAATGATGATGAACCTACGGATGGTGTGGTTGATTATGCTAAGCGGAGGCAGTCATGAGAAGTTATGGCGAAAATAACTGTCAAAAAAATGGGTTGGCAAATATGGACTATACACTTTCACTACACAAACTACGAGAAAGAGCTAGGTGACACATAAAAATACTAAGTTTGAGTCAGCCATTTGGAATAGTTTAAAATATGGTGGAATATTCAAAAGAGGTAAAAGAAAATATACTAGAAAGAGCTACCTTGAATGAATGTGTTTAATTGTTTATTTATGCATGTACGCAAACAAGATGCATCAAGGATGATGATGATGATGATAAAAGAATACTAATGCTTAATGGTGAGTAATAAAGTCAAGATGCCAAAAATGTTTTACACGGTTTTTAATGAGAATAGTGTTATTAAAATCAGTCTTAGGAAGATTGTAGATTCTGAATTGTGTTTGTTATCGGTGAATTCAAAGGAGTTAGGTGTGTGAAGCTTTAGAAAAAAGACGGAGAAAGTGGAGGGATAGAATGCAAACCTGTGGCTGTTTGACAAGATATTTTAGGACGGCTTTATTTGGATAATGCAGTTATTCAATATTATTTCATGAAGAAAAAAAAAGAAAATAAGTGGAGAAGAAAGTATCATGAAACCATTATACAATAACATATGATGCATACAAAAATGTGCGAACAGATATTTAAGTTAATTCAGATATTTATGAGGTCATTACCAGTTTTGCATTAGTACATACTTTACTATTAGTACTGTTGTTATAAATTATAATAATTAGGTTGTTATAAATTATAATAATTAGATACTGTTTTTGGATATTGTTACTGACTACAATATATTTCACGAATAATGAGTCTCTTTTATTTTGTATAGGTTTTTTAATATTTTTTCATGTGTATCATGGATTTGAAACCAACACATGTTGAGGAACATGTGCTTTTTACTCCACCTGGGTCTACCGATCCGGGATGGAAATATGCTTATCTCATGGAGAAGACCGATCCGAATTCTGTGACATGTCGCTTGTGTGGCAAGGTCTTGAAAGGAGGAATTAATCGAATGAAACAACACCTTGGACACATCAAAGGGAATTGCAAAGCATGTCCAAAGGCTAACGATGAAGTGAAGAAGGAGATACGTGATTACATTGAGGGAATCGTGAAGAAGAAAAACGAAAAAGCTGTCAGTTTGAAAGAAATGAGAGAGGAGGTGGCGATTAGAGCTACAGGCTCTTCCACAACACCTTGTGACGGAACATGTCTTGGAAAAAGACCACGATCATCTGATTACGATATTGCGTCATTGGGCGCAATGCCAATGCGCCAAACTATTATAAAGGAAACACTAGCAAAGGAAGAACGCGCACGTGTCAACAAATATGTGGCCAAATTCTTCTATGACTGTGATATTCCTTTCAACGTGGCGACAAAGAGCTCCTTCATACGCATGTATGAAGCAATTGGCCAATACGGAAGTGGGTACAAGTCCCCATCTTATTATGAAATTGCAGAGCCTTTGTTAAAAGATGAAGTGGAAGAAACAAAGGAGTTTTTGAAAAGTCACAAGGATGCATGGAAAAAAAGTGGATGTTCCATCATGACAGATGCATGGACCGACATGAGGGGAAGAAGCATCATGAATTTGTACGTTAACAGTAGCTTGGGCACATGTTTTCTGAAGTCCGTGGACGCATCAGCTGATGCACATACCGCTGAATATATATCTGATTTGGTGGAGGATTGCATCAAGGAAGTTGGAGTAGATAATGTTTTGCAAGTCGTGACTGATAATGCATCTGCTAACATGGCAGTTGGGAGGCTCCTCAAGACCAAATATCCAAAGATATTTTGGTCATCTTGCGCTGCTCACTGCATAGATCTCATACTTGAAGAATTTGGCAAAGAGCCGAAGGTTAAAAATTGCATAGCAAAGGCCAGAACACTTACTATTTTCATCTATAGCCATGCAAAGACACTCAGCTTGATGCGGCATTTTACCCAAAAGGGAGAGATAGTCAGAGCAGGGCAAACAAGATTTGCCACGTGTTTTCTCACGCTACAAAGTGTCTTCGAAAAGAAAGAATAGATGAGATTGATGTTTTCTTCTGATGAATGGTGAAATGGTCCAAGACAAGGAAAGGTGAAATGCAATGGTCCAAGACAAGGAAAGGTGAAATGGTTGGATCAATTGTTCTTAGTACATCTTTTTGGAGCCAAGTTTCCTTGACCTTGAAGGTCTTTTCCCCACTCGTCCGTCTCTTGCGTATTGTTGATGGGGATCGGAGACCATCATTGAGCTTCGTTTATGGAGGGCTTGAAGATGCGAAGAAGGAGATAAAGAGTCTTTTTAAAGATAATGAGCATTCATATAAGCCCTACATGGATGCCATTGATTACAAGTCAAAAGGGAGATTAGATAGTTCTCTTCACCTTGCAGCTTACTATCTCAACCCCTATTATTTTTACAGGGATGATAAAGCCATCTCAGAAGATAGCTTTGTCATAGATGGTTTTTAGTACTGCTTGGAGATATTTTACCCTGATTTGGATGTTCAAGATGTCATCACAACAAAAGAAATGGTTCTGTATAAAAATGGAGATGGTCCATTCGGAAAACCATTAGCAATCAAGCAGAGATCCGTCAAGGATGCGTTCGATCCAGGTAGTTACATTATATACACATTTTAAGAATGTAAGGACTAAGAAGTTGACTTCCTAAGTTTTCTTGTAGCTAATTGGTGGTCGTTATATGGTGGTGAGACACCATACATGAAGGCAATGGCGTTGAAGATATTAAAGCTAACATCCTCTTCTTCTGGATGTGAGAGGAATTGGAGTTCTTTCGCAGCGTTACACCCACATTTGTGATTTATGATTATTGATTACCAAAATTGAATGACTGATATTTTGAGTAAATACTTTCGTTGCAGATCCACACTAAAAAGAGGAATAAACTTGAAACCAAGAGATTGAATGACTTGGTTTTTGTGAAATTCAACTCAAAACTGAAAGAGCGACAGTCGCAACAAGGAAGAGACCCATTTATTTCCAAGGATAGGGCACATGTGGACGAGTGGATCGGACCAGAGGAAGGTGAAGAAGAGGTGTTCCAAGGCTCAGGACTAACTTGGAGCTTGGTGGCCGAGGCAAGTGGAGCAGATGAATTGGTGCAGCATAGGAGGAGCCAAAAGAACATGGATGCATTACCGAGTGTGGCGGAGGAAGAAGATTTTATCACGGATTCAGACACTGACAGCGATGATGAAATTCCTCCTATTGTTTTTGACGATTTAGATTAGGAGTTTGATTATTTTTGTATGAACTATGAACCTCTTTTGAGCTGTTATGAACCTTTTTTGAGCTGTCATTCATAGATATTTTGTTATGAATCTTATGATCCACTTTTAAATCAAAATATACAACTTTGGAAATGCTTTCGACCTTGGGTTGAAAATCTTCACATTAAAATACTTACATTTTATTTATTTTAAATATAAATTATCTAGTATTTGAATTTATTGTTATATTGTTAATTATTTTTAATTTAAATAATAAAAACCGCATAGTCCGCATATACTTCCGCCTGCCCGCTTACTCGCTTCAGACCGCCTGACCGAACGAATACCGCATACCGACTTTCTGAACCTTGTCTCCAGCCGCGGGACCCCCCCCCTTGCCGCCGGGGCCCCCCTGCCCCTTCCTCGCCGTCGGGCCCCATCCACCACTGATGGATTCAAGTGCGTAAGTCTACATATGCACTTGGATCCTAACGTGTCTTTGTAGACACCGGTTCTGTTGTCTCTCATCCCTTGGTCTTCCTCTCGGGCGATATGTCAGACCAAAAGATTGATATGCCCGCCATAGGTGCCTTCAAAGGTTCGGCACCAATAGTTAAAATGGACGGGACGAACTACGAACTCTGGGCTATGCAGTTCCTAAGTCTTATGAAGTCGTGTGGTAAGAAACATATTATTACCGAAGAGGAGCCGACAGAGAAGACGGGGATTTATGCCTCATGGGAGGCTGATGATGCGTATGCCAAAGTTTGGCTGTCAGGAACGCTCACGATGGAGATAGCCAACGACGTCCTCCATCAGCCCACCGCCAAGGCGATGTGGGATATTCTGGCCACTACATACTCTCAAGTGTGGAACGAGACGAAGATGCTGCAGTTGCAGCATGATATTTTTACCACAAAGCAAAATGGGAGGCCTCTTCATTCTCTGTACACGTCTCTTCGTGGAATGTTCGAGAAGTTATATAGCACCATCTCGCTCACAGCCACACCAGAACAGCAGAAGACGATCCGCAACGCCACTATGGTAGGCGTACTACTTGTTGCCCTTGACCCAGAGTACGAGGCAGCATGCTCTCAGATCCTTACCGATGCCACTATTCCACCGATGGAAGAAGTCTACAGGAGGCTCAGTCGTGTCCTAGTTCCATCAAATACATCGACTCCACCTCCCTCGGCAATGGCAGTCTCCAGAGGATGAGGTAGTTCGTCTTCATTTCGTGGCAGAGGAAGTGGTGGACATGGCCGAGGAGGTCGTGTGCGTTCTACGTGCACATTCTGTCGTCGTACTGGTCATTCTGAGGATACATGCTATTCCAAGCATGGCTTCCCTCCTTCTGCACGTGTCGTTGATCATGTTCAGGGTCCACCAGCATCTACTCCAGATCACAGGTTCGAGGAGCTAGTGACACGGCTTCGTGATATTATGCCACAGTCATCTTCAGAGGGTGCTGACACTTCCGACGTTGCGGCTTCAGCGTCAGCTAGTACATCTGCTACTGCCAGTACCTCAGGTAGTACTTCAGTCTCCTATCATAACCATGATCTCTCAGGTTGGATTGTTGATTCTGGAGCCACCCATCATCTCTGTCGTGATAGAGATAACCTGCAGTCCTATAGAGCTGTTCAGCCTGGTCGTTCAGTACTCATAGCTGATGGCACTCATTCCCCTATTGTCGGTCAGGGGGAGACGGTTTTGTTGCCCTCCATGCACTTACAGAATGTTCTACATGCACCAGAGTTCTCTATGAATTTATTATCAATTAGTCAGATTACAAAAGATTTGCACTGTCGTGCTATATTTGATCCATCTTCTGTCATTTTTCATGACATACTAACGGGCAGGGTGATTGGATGTGGTTCTGAGCACAATGGCCTCTATCGTCTCGTACGGAACTCCTACGCTGGTGTCTCACTACACTCTCAGGGTTCCGTCTCTCCATATACATGGCATCTTCGCTTTGGTCACCTGCCGCTACAGAAAATGCGTCACCTCCTGCCTCAGATCTCTCCGAATTCGTCATTTCGTTGTGAAGCGTGTCAGTTAGGGAAGCACCATCGGTCTAGCTTCCCCAGTCGTCAAGGTCGGAGCAGTCGTTCCCCATTTGAGTTATTTCATATAGATATTTGGGGTCCCAGTCGTGTCCCAGATCATCAGGGGCACAGGTTCTATCTAGTTGTGGTTGATGATTTCTCTCGAGTGTCTTGGACTTTTCTTCTTAAAAATAAATCAGAAGCAGGAAGTGTTATTCAAAACCTTATCAATGAAGTGCAAAATGTTTTTTCATCTACTGTTAAGTATGTGCGTACTGACAATGCATTGGAGTTCTGTACTCGTTCTCTTGCTCAATTTCTTTCATCTAAGGGCATTATCCACCAAACCACATGTGCATACACATCTCAACAAAATGGTATTGCAGAACGGAAACATCGACACTTTCTTGATATTGCTCGCACATTACTTATTCAGAGTTGTGCCCCTTAGCCTTTTGGGGGGATGCTATACTTACAGCATGCTACCTGGTCAACCGCATGCCTTCTACTGTTCTTAGGGAAAAGGCTCCTATCTCTGTTCTCTTTCCTGACAAGGACTTGTTTTCACTTACACCTCGTGTATTTGGCACAGTTGCTTTTGTTCACCGGTTATCTCCATGACTTGATAAGCTCTCTCCTAGAGCTATCAAGTGTGTTTTTGTGGGCTACTCGAGGACACAGAAAGGATATCGTTGCTATGACCCCATTCATGACAAGTACTATGTGAGTGCTGATGTTACATTTTTCGAACCAGTTATGTACTTCTCCCCTGCAGGTGACAGATTGGTCTCCTCCACACCCACGGATACTAATGTCTATGTGCCTCCACCTCCAAGCCTGGGTCAATCCGACTCCACTACACCACCACCACCGCCACCACCACCACCTCCAATTGTCCCATTCCCTAAGTTCTACACAAGGCGGTCAGGCCATGCTCAAGCTACATGCCAACCATCCAGCACACCTCAGGTATGTTCTGATGTTATCACTAATGATGGGTTAGATAATGCACCGGTGCAGGAGCCTTTACTACAGGAGGAAGATCCGCCAGTCACCACAGTGATAGATGATCTTGATCGGCCTATTGCTCACAGGAAGCAGAAAAAACAATGTGCATCATATCCTCTTGCGTCTCAGGTCTCATTTCATCGTCTCAATGGTGATTTCCAGAGATTTGCAGCAGCTGTCTCGTCGGTTGAGATTCCATGGACCTATCAAGAAGCCATGAAGATTGATTGCTGGCGTCTAGCTATGGAAGAGGAGATGTGTGCCTTACAGTCTCGCAGGACTTGGTCTCTAGTTCCCATTCCTCCAGATGCCTCTGTGGTGAGTAGCAAGTGGGTGTTTACAGTGAAATATCATGCAGATGGACGTCTCGACAGATAAAAGGCCAGACTTGTTGCACGTGGATTTACCAAAACTTATGGGGTAGATTATTTTGATACATTTTCACCAGTGGCTCGACACTCCACTCTTCGCATCCTCCTATCTGTTGTTGTGGTACGTGACTGGACCATTTTTCAGCTTGATGTCAAGAATGCATTCTTGTATGATGATGATTCTACAGGAGGAAGTCTACATGCAGCAGCCATCGGGGTTTGTTGCTGAGGGGGAGACTCAGATGGTGTGCAGACTTCATAAGGCTATCTATGGCCTCAAACAGAGTCCACGGGCATGGTTCCAGAAGCTTTCCCGGCTGATTGAACGACAGGGGTTCAAGAGATCAAATGCGGACCATTCACTGTTCATCCAGAAGACTCCTAGAGGTACGGTTGTTGTCATGATATACGTTGATGACATTCTGGTTACAGGAGATGATGCTCAGGGAATTGAGATAACCAAATCCCTGTTAAGAAGTCAGTTTATTACGAAGGATTTAGGCACGATACGATATTTTCTGGGGATAGAGTTTGCGAGAAATGCACAAGGGATGGTAATGACTCAAAGAAAATATGTCACAGACTTGCTAGTTGAAACAGGAATGACTGGATGCAGACCGTCGAGCACGCCTATGGACCCAAGCATGAAGCTGTACGACAATGACACCGATGAGGTGGACAAAAGAAGATACAGAGAGATGGTGGGTAAGCTCCTATACATTACCATAACTCGACCGGATATTGCCTTTGCAGTAAACCGGGTGAGTCAATTTATGGAGCAGCCTAGGCAAGTTCATATGGATGCCTTGTATATGATAATTGAGATATCTGAAGTCTTCTCCAGGCACAGGGTTGCTATTTAGAAAAGATACAGATCTGTCTATTTCAGCTTGTGCAGATGCAGACTATGCAGGATGTCCAAAGGATCGTAAATCTACTTCTGGATTTGCTATCTTCATAGGAAGCTCTTTGGTTTCTTGGAAAAGCAAGAAACAGACTGTTGTGGCGAGATCCAGTGCTGAATCTGAATACAGAGCCATGGCACAAGCAAGCGCAGAGATGATGTGGGTTAGAGCAGTCTAGAAGATTTGAATGTAAATGTCTCCTTGCCCATGAATCTTCAATGTGACAATCACGCAGCATTGTTTATTGCCAATAATCCAGCTTTTCATGAAAGAACAAAGCACATCGAGGTAGATTGTCACTATACTAGAGACATGATCCAGAAGGGCTTCATTTCCACTTCTCATGTCAGTTCAGAGGACCAGACTGCTGATATATTTACCAAGCCATTGCTCAGAGGACCTTTCCAGAGATGTTCTTCCAAGCTGAGCATGATTGATATCTATGCTCCATCTTGAGGGGGAGTGTAGAGGTTTATGTTATGTCATGATGTACTGTTACGTATTTCCTATTTATATCATGTACGTCTATGTAATTTACCCAAGGGTTTTCTCTCTAATATAAGAGACCCGAGGGCTCTATGGAATAACACAGAAGAGTATCATTTACTCTGAGAGGTAAGTCCCAAAGTCGAACTCGGGGAGGTAATATGAGGTTTCAGAATTAATTCTCAAGTAATTCAGAAAATTAGGTTTTCAAAAGGGATGAATATTTTTGGTGTTTTGTATTTTTTAGATTTTTATGGACTTTAATAAGAGATGTAATTAATTGCGACAAGAAAATGATGCATGTATTTTGAAAATAATTTTTAATGCAAATAAAATAATGCTATGTGGTGAGAGAAAAATAAAGAAATGCAATGTTTTTGTGATTTTTAAATGATGCAGTGATGATGAAGCAACCAAGCAGCAATCAAGATGCCAAACAATTAATTCAAGAGTCTCCCCTTTTGATTTTGCTTGGAAGTTTTAATGTCCAAACAAAGTTGTAGTCCCAGATTAGATTGTTCTCCACTGTAGGTGATGGCCTATCCACAACCCTGTAAGCCCTCTTTGCTGAAAAAATAATATTTTTCCAAACCCAATGATCACACGCACCAGTCAGACCTTGTATGCCACTCACATTGTCCAGCAAGACAAGAAACTCATGCATTCTCCGATCTAGAAAACCCGTCAAAAAAGAAGGCCCCTAACTCCTATCATGCCAGTAGTCTACCACACGAGCTTCACGGCTGGTCGCTAAAGCAAAAAGCATGGGGAATGTGCTACAAGAGTATCAGTACCTATCCTATTATCAGTCCAAAATGCAAAAGAGTCATCACTACCAAAGATCGAGTGGAAAAGATCTGCAAACCACGACATTACCACCTGAATTCCCTTCCAAAAGGCTGACGGGAAGGGAACACGCTCTACAGGGATCTCACGAGTTGGGATGTCATAAATGCGGCGAGTGAGTCTGCAACAAAGGTCTCTGTGTCTCCCACAAATCATGCTTACCCACTTCAGAACAAGAGCCTCATTCATGAAATTAGGACGATGGATTCAAGGCCACATGTATATATAAGTTGTGTGATCATCTCCCAACCCACAAGATGAACTCCAGAACCTTCGTGACCTGACTTTCCCCAAAAGAATTTCTTCATAATTGACTCAAGTTGTTGACGGATACCCACAGGGAGCAATCTAGCTGATAAAAAGAACATGGAAATAGTAGAGAGTAGAGCCTTTATAAGCACCAGACGTCCCCCTTGGGACAAAATCGTCGCCCTCCTAACCAGATAAATTTCTTTCCATCTTTTCAATCAAAGGGAGCAATCGGTCATCTTAAGTCCACCATTTGTTAATGGCAACCACAAATAAGAAATAGGCAGGGAACCTCTCTCTATCCCAAGCATTGCTTTTAAAAACGTGTCGCGAGGCGTTAGGTGTATGCTTGACAATAGCCTCAAGCAGCCTCATTGAGGCAAGCGCCTCGAGGCGTATGAGGCGCTACCTCATATTTCAACTGATTTTTTTATTATTTTATGCTATATATTCTTCTCTTCTTTTTTATTGTGAGTTTTTTGTCTTTTGTAGACAAGGAGTTTCAAGTCCTTGAGCTTACAATCCACTAAAATGCATTTATTTTTGTAGTTTATTAACATATTAAGCTTATTTCTACTTTATTATGCATGTTCTTTATATATCAACATGAACACAAATTTGAATCTTAATTCCTTAAATCTAATGCCTTTACTCTTTAGTATGAATCAAGCATAAATGTTTTCTTTGCTGAAATGTTTGGATGCAAGCCCCCTACTTTGACCTAAATTTAGAAGAGTATGTTTTGTAAACATGTCTCATCCTTTCTTCTATTTAGTCGGGATCAAATTAGTACACATCAAAGCATGCATGAACAAAGACGGTCATAACATGCAATATTCAAGTATTTTATCCCCAATCCTTATGATAAAGTAAAAAGTGATCACTGCTTACTCTTGTATCCTTCTCAATCGATTAGCACACATACCTCAACTAATTTTTGAAAAAATGTGTGACATCTAGGCCCTTTAGTTAAATTTTATTCAAACTTTACTATTACTGAACTTACTCATTGTTGTGCTTGCAGATCCACGTTTACTCGACTTCTTACAGATTTAGAGTCCAAAAGAAGAGAGTTATTTAAAAACTTACAACTGTTTATACTTAAATTTAATTTTTCCTTGCTTGTCTAGAGGCGTGACATCGATGTTTAGAGATACAATGATAACTAATTTATATTTGAATTTGCGTTATTAGCCTTTTATATATTTTGATGGTCAAATTATTAATGTTTTGAAGTTTTATTGTTGTTGGGATTTGAGATAGTTTAGTTCCCGCATAGAGCGAACTTGGATGTCTGAAACATGGTATTAGTCTTGAAATGTCATGGAGTTATGTTTTTTTATCAGAGCTATTTAATTTCTAGAACTTTTTTTTTAAAGTCCGTGAGGGAGGGGGAAACACTCGATGGTGTCCGCCCCTTCAAAAATATAATTTCTAGAACTTGATAAATGTAATTACAATTAATTATCAGGTTTTATGAAACTTTTTCTTTCAGGAGTGAGACTTACGCCTCGAGGCAATACTGAGATAACTCCCGATATGCCTCACGTTTTTTAAAACATTGGTCCCAAGTTCCACACAACAATCTTGGGCCTCCATCTTATCTAAGCTGAAAGGAATAACTGTAGACTTGCTATGATTTAGAATAAGCCCAAAAAGTTCAAAAAAAATCTCCAATGTTGTAGCCATCCCCTTAGCTTCCTCCCTCCCTCCTTCGATGAAAAAAATTGTGTCGTCAGCATACTGTAAAAGAAGAATGTAAATATCTCCATGGGAGTAGCCTGCAATAATCTCATGTTTTTTTTGACGCTTCAATAATCTCATGTTGCAACACTTGTTCAAGCATACAAGGTAGTACATCGGCCGCAATAATAAAAAGCATGGGAGCAAGGGGGCACCCCTGACGTACATCCCTTTGTGGTTGGAAAAACCCGCCTTCAGGACGAACATTGATGAGCACCAAAAAAAAAGGTCTTTGTGACACAATGCTTCATATACAAGTGATCCAGATATCCGAGAAACCCGTTTGCCAGCACCGCCCAAAGGAATCGCCAATCGAGCATATCATAAGCCTTAGAAAAGTCCACTTTCCACATCAGACCTTTGACACCACGCCTCTTCCAGTATGCAATGATCTTTATGGCCATTACCAAGTTATCTCTAATTTGTCTTTCAGAAGTAAATGCTGATTGCAAAGGAGAGATAATGTAATCCAAAACTCGATTCAATCTATTTGCCAGCATCTAAGCTAGAATCAAGTAAATGACATTTGATAAAGCAATTGGCGAAGTCCCCTATATGACTGACACATTCTTTTGGGGAAGTAACAAGAGGAGGGCCATGTTGATCCTCTCCAAACCTACATTGCCTCCCGCGAATTCTACCACCACATCTACAACATCTTTCCCAACCACTAGCCAAGACTCCTTGAAAAAGAACATAGGAAAACCATCAGGTCTAGTCATCCAGGCACACCATCCGTATTCAAACTCCATATGTTGCCTTCACCTCCTCCTCTGTGAAGCTCAGGATCAAACTTTCTACATGTTGCCTGGAGAGCTTGCTTGATCCTACGCTCGTCCACCTCTACAACCTTCCTTCTAACCGTCTGGAGAACTCAACGAAGAGGTTCGTGATCGCTCATCCCACTTCATGGTCTCCCTCTACTCTAGTGTCGTTTACAACAACTGAACGAATCAAATTGTGACAATACCGCTAGCCACTCTATGGAAGTAGGTCGCATTCGCATCCACCTCCTTAAGCCAAGATTGTCGTAATCGTTACTTCCATTCAGTTACTCTCTTCCTGTCCACCACAGCTACAGTACTCTGTGTCGCTTTTTCTCTCTCCCATCTCCTCCATCAAAAGATCTATGTCATCTTCTCGATCCTGTGCCCATCCACCTCCACGGCATTCCTTCCTACAGTCTGGAGAACTCAAGGAAGTGGTTCGCGATGGCTCGTCCCATTTCGTGGTCTCCCTCTACTCTGGTGTCGTTTACAGCAACTTAACGAACCAAATTACGATGACGTCTACCGCTAGCCACTCTATGGAAGTAGGTCGCATTCGCATCCCCCTCCTTAAGCCGAGATTGTCGCGATCGCTGCTTCCACTCAGTCACCCTCTTTTTGTCCTCTGTGGCTACAGTACTATGTACCGCTTTTATCTCCCTCCCATCTCCTTCATCATAAGAACTCTATCATCTTCTAACCCATCAAGTCTGGTTATTTCATTTCCACTTCCGATCGACGCGATCTTCTTGCCTCTCTAACCTCTTTTTTGTATAAAGAAAGCATGCCACAAAGAGAAGTCAGTTTATGTGTTATACGAGCCACTGTCGAACCTGAAAAGACTGTGGACGTCCAGTGTTCGGACACCAATTCTCTAAAATTCTCTTTTTGTAGCCACGCTCGTTCGAACCTAAAAAACCCTAGGAATTGCATCTCCATCAGAGTCCCATATCAAGGGAGTGTGATCCGGCTCTGTACGTACCCTTGTTGAAGCTGCGGAAAGGGGGAACTCCTTCAATAATTCCGGCGAAGCCAAAAAACAATCCAAACGGGAGTGGGAACCAGAGTTCCTCCAAGTATATTTAGTATCAGGAGCATCTAACACCTCGACTTCCAACTCATTAAGCAGTTCTGCAAAGTCGACCGAGCAAGGGTCATGTCCCCCACGCAACCTCGGGCGATCAGACAAATGAAGGGTGACGTTAAAGTCTCCCCCAACCAACCAAGCTACACTCGCGAATAAACTTCTCATATGTCGGAGCTCAGCCCACAACTTGTCTCTTTGAGAAGACAAACAAGGGCCATGAACCCAAGAGATCATCATATTTAAGCTCGATCTTAAATTTTCCAGGAGAACTGTCATAACAAATCTACCCCTCGAATCGGAGATAAAAGAGAAAAATCTGTCATTCCAAGCTACCATCAACCCTCTAGCACTACCGATCGCATCAATTGTCATGTATACTGACAATGTGCCGACATTCAACGACCTTCATACATTGGGTGGGCAGGATGATAGCTTAGTCTCTTGCAACAACATAATATCACATCCCCAATCTTTTAGAAGAGCACCAACAATACCTCTCTTCTCTGGGTCGCCCATACCCCCCTCATTCTAAGATAGAATCTTCACTAAAGTGCCAATTTTTGTCCCAAAGTAGATACCACATCGTCGCATTCACTACTTTTGTTTTTCCTTCGGAGTAAATGTGATGCAAACACGAATTTGGCGCGACGATCGAATTTAAAATATTTGGTAGAATTTTCGGTGGAAGAATAATGGAAGGGTTGAGAGAAGAAACCATGCCTGTTGCGCGAGGTTAGAGGAGAAGAGCCGCGGAGATCGTGTGGAGAGAGAGAGGGAGAGGAGAGAGATAAAATCTCAAAATTTTAATCAAACTGAACTCCCTAAAACAATGGACCCTCATCCCTTTATATAGGAGGGATGAGATTACAAAAATAGTCAATTAATTTAAATTGGCAACTACTTATCCTAAATAGACTCTAACTAATTAACCGACCAAATTTAAAATTCAAATTGACCACTAATTGAGATCACAGACGATCTCAATTATTTAATTAAAAATTTA